>NW_019104500.1:2193262-2214093 GCF_001995035.1 Momordica charantia | reverse complement strand
TCAAGATTAGGGTCACTGAATTTGCCTATGTATTTGGCCCATGAAACAATATGGTAGTGTTATTCAAAGCTTTTAAGGATGGTGCTTGCTTTATTTAACACTTGATAGTTGATGTTGTATGGAATTTATAATACATATTAACTGTTGGTTGGAGTAATGTCAATGTGCCACTTGAAAATTGGTTCACTTCGACCACACTATCGATTGGTCAAAGTCGTCAAAACGTATGTTTTTGAGGTTGTGTCTTTGAATTACAGTGATCATCGGTTTAAGATAAGATAAACTAATCTATATTAACATTTTTTATAAAACAAAACGTCAAATTAAATTGAGGATAATTTTTTAAGAAGAGACGGTGGGGGAGAGAGTTTGTATATTTAAAAATGTGAAATTAGTGAGTATAATTTTTATTGTTATCGAGTGGTTCTACACATGGTATTAATTAAATATCTTTCTGTATGTCGACATTTCCATGTATTTATGGGTTTGATATCAACATGATGGATACATTGACATTTTCGTAATATTACAAAAAAAAATCGACAAAATATAAAACATATCAACAAAATCTCACTTATATATACATGATGTTAGTATTTATTTTTAATTTATTAGAAATAATAAAATGTTTATTTGTCCATTTAAATAATTTTTACAAATTTTTTATTTTTATAATCTTTTTAGAAATATCTATCGACATTTAAAACATTGGTTCTACCATGTTAACTATGTAGCATTGTCATTGAATAATCAAAAAACCTTGTGGTCTATCCAATCATGTTGCGTAGGAGAACCACCCAAAAATTTAAAAGAAAAAATGTTTTTTTAGTACAATATGTGGGGTGGAAGATCGAACTTACATCCTCTTAATTTGAAATATATGTTAATTATCATTAAAATATATTGGTTTTGATATTAATTTTAAATAGTCAGGACTTATTTTATAATTAATTTTTTAAAACAAAAAAATGGTTAATATCGAACAGTTTAAGGTTATTTGAGCACCATTTTATTTTTTGTTTTTTAAACTTAAATACATTTTTGTATAAATACATTTTTTTCCCTTTGTTAAGCATGCCGCCAGCGTTCATCCTGAGCCAGGATCGAACTCTCCGAATCCATTCGATTTCTAAAAAGGATTGATATCTTTGATTAATTTGGTACTTAGTCTTATGAACTAATGAAATACCTATAGTTTGTTATCTCTTTTTTTAAAAACTTCAAAATCTAAGTCAAATTAAGAAAACTTAAACAATAGTTTTTAAAAACTCATTGATTAAAATATTTGTGTTCATCTTGATCATATTATACATTATTTATACTTTAGTATCCCGTTTGAGACCAATAAAATTCAAGAAATAAATTCAAATCCTGATTTGAAATTCAATAAATTATTTTAAATTATACAAAATACAATCATTTGGATCCGGAAACATTTTTACCTAAGAAAATAATTCCAAAACACTAACTCTAATAATTCTAATTTAACATTCATATTTTGGTTAGTGTTGATTTATTTTATAATTCATTAAGATTAGAAAAATAAAAAATATTGTTAATATCCAATGGTTTGGCTCATTTAATAACCATTTTATTTTTTAGTTTTTTTTCTAAATTAAACTTCTAAATACTATTTTATTTATTTATTTTGCTATCTACTTTTTAAATATATTTTCAAAAATTAAAGCCAAATTTTGAAAACTTAAAAATGTAATTTTAAGAAATTTGTGATTAAAATGTTTGCGTTGTTATCTTCATATTATACATTATTTATACCTAAGTTTCTGTTCAAGATCAAGAAAATTCAAGAAATTATTCTAAATACAGTGATTTCAAATTTGATAAAATTATTTTAAATTTGATTATTTTGATCGAAAAACTTGTTTACATCAGAAGAAAAATTACTCTTTTTTTACTCTTTTTTTAGTACAACAATTATAGGTTGGGAATCAAACAATCAATTTTTGGGATGATATGAGTAACGAGTATTTATCCACTAAACTATGTTTGGATTGATATATATCATTCTATTTTATGCTATAACAAATAACCAAATTTATTTGAAATTTGTTTGGTATTTGAAATATTTGAGTGGAGGGATCATAGTTGATAACACCCAATAACATATATTATTATTAGTTGTAATGATCGAGTTTGAGAGAATCTGATAATTATATTATCATTACTTAATAATATATATAGATAAATATGTAAGGTTGACCTACAAACTTGATAGGTAAAAGAACAATAAATGACAAATTAATAAATATTATAAACTAACAATATAAAGTATACTAATATAAATATTCTAACACTCTCTAAATTGGAGCATATATGTTAATCATGTTCAACTCGTTTGAGAGATAATCTATTCGTGCTCCATTCAATGCTTTAGTGAAAATATCTTCTAACCATTATCTGGTCTTCACATATTCTGTAGACACCAACCCTCACTCCATTTTCTCACATACATAATGACAATCGACTTAGACATATTTAATTCATTCATGAAGAGCTGTTTGATTATCACACTATTGTATAGTTGGAATGATGATGCCAAATTCCAATTCAATCAAAGCTTATATAACTATGTTAATTCACACGCTGATTGTACTATCATTCTATATTTTGATTTAGCACTCAAATGTGATACCACATTTTTATTTTTTAGAATATAAATACTAAAGTTTGAGAGAACCAGATAATTTTATTCTCATAAAATATACAAATACAAATATTCTACTCTAGCATTAGTAATTAGTAGTATAAACTAATAATATAAATCATACTAATATAATACTCTAACATTAGTAATCAATTTTTAACTGAACGACTCGAATCGGAAGAGACTAAAAAATAAGAACACACATTAATGTGGGAATCGAGGATCAAAAACTTGATTTTAATAACTCATTTCCAGTAATTGAAGAACTAAACGGGGACAAAGTCAACACTCTTCCAACTAGAACAAACGACACTGCCCATTGGCGATAAGATTGGAAAATAACTAACGTCCTCCACTCCGCAGTTGCCCAATCCTTGAACAAACTGCCCACATTGAAATTCATCAAATTAGTCAACGAGGCTTCTGTGGAGAATCGGCAATTTTAGATGCGAGGGATTTCTTCAGAAATTGAAGTCCGATCCTTCCCCTGACCCATCGAACAGTTCATCTTCTCTTTGATCCACAAACCCCAGGTAATCCTCTCAGATTTTAATCAAGTTTTTTTCGATGGGGCAGTTCAATTTGTGCTTTTTTGGGGTTAAAATCAGTGCTGTGGCTGTAGGTTATGGCTTCATTGGCTGCTAAGCTTGTGATTCCCTCCGAGAATGGTTACAAAGTGTGGGAAGACCAAAATTTCATCAAGTGGAGGAAGAGGGATTCCCATGTTCCTCTCCGTTGCCAGGATTCTGTTGAAGGTACCCCTCGTGTTTAGTTTGTTGATTTGACAAATGGGGTTTGAGAAAAATGCTTGCTTTCTCTGTGAGTTGTGGAGATTAATTGGTTTCCTCTGTCCTGGGGTTTGACATCGTCGCCTTCATTCTTTAAGCAATTCTATTAGTGCCTAATGATGTGCATTGTGCACTTATCTGTGTAATTAGGTGGTTTTAGAAATAGTGCGACTAACACCCGTGCCCCGTTAAGGAGTTGGGAGGTTTTAACTTCGAATGTACTCTTGATAGGCTACTTAATAACTTAAAAATCCTTGTTGTCTCTCAAATCTGGCTTTCAATTGGACAAAGTCTCTTGGAGATTAACGAAATGTGACACGAGCATAGTGGAAGGAGTGGTGGAGGACCCAATGCCCCAACATTATGAACATGTGATGAATTTGTATGGTTATATCTCTACCTGCCAGGCAGAGTGAGGAAGGAAGGAGAGTGAGCAATTATCCCCCTCTTGGTTCAGTCTTAAATTAAAAATAATATACCAAAGTTGATTTAGAGTATATAATTTTGCCTCCCATATGAAATTTCTGGCTTCACTCTTGTCTACGTGTTTTAATTCTTGTTGTTTGACCATTTCTTTATAGCACAAAGGTATATTTCAATGAAATATACTTCTAATCATTTTGATGTAACCAGTTTGCTAGTGAGATTACCTAGATGAAGAAAAATATTGTTCATTTACACTCCGATGTATGAATCTTTTAAGGCAAATCTAAACTCATCAACATTTGAGTGCTCTTCCCCAAAATCTATTCATTCTTTTGCTAGTTTAGCAGATTTTGCTCCACTCCAGCCAACTTATTTCAGAAAGTTCTGATGTTTTTTGTGTATGATTAGGATGTATTAAGTACTGGCAAGACCGTAGTAAAGTAGATTTTCTGGTGTCGAAATCGGCTGTTTGGAACGACGATGCTGTTCACAGTGCTCTTGATTGTGCTGCTTTCTGGGTTAAGGATTTACCTTTCATCAAGTCTCTATCTGGTTACTGGAAATTCTTCTTGGCCGCTAGTCCAACCAGCGTTCCTGTGGATTTCCATGAAAGTTCATTTGAGGATTCTGAATGGACAACTCTGCCAGGTATATTTCAATGCTCTGATATAATTTTTAAGACATACATCAGTTAGGTATTAGATTAGATAACCATCCTTTCCTTTAACTGAATTTAACAATGTCTGGAGATACCCGCCAAAGTCCCGGGTTCAAGTTCAAACCACCAACAAGATGGATTGGTTTATCAAAATCGAGGCCCCGTGATAACTATTATGTTTTTAGTTTTTAGAAATGATGTGTGATAAAATAGTTATCAAATGGGACCTGAATTGAATTGAAAGAAAGTTAAATGTATCCTGCATAACCAACGTTTAGGAGAACAAAAGAGGGAGATTGAACATCTGTTTTCCTTCTTCAAAGTTCAAACAATGTGTGACAAACATATGTAGTTCTGTCTGATAAACTTTTTTATTGCTTGACAAATTGGAACAGTTCCTTCAAATTGGCAGATGCATGGATTTGATAAGCCAATTTACACCAATGTTGTCTATCCCTTCCCTGTCGATCCGCCGCATGTTCCTGAGGACAATCCTACAGGCTGCTACAGAACTTATTTCCATCTTCCAGAAGAATGGAAAGGTTTTTTTTCCCCTTTGTTTCTTCATTTTTCTGTTTCCTGAAAAGATAAGAAACAATACCCACAACATTAATCACCAATATTATATTTGATTTGATGCATAAACAGTTTGTATTTGACAGGTCGAAGAATTTTGTTGCACTTTGAAGCTGTTGATTCTGCCTTTTTTGTGTGGATAAATGGGAATCTCGTCGGGTATAGGTAAATGATCACTTTGAAGTTCTGTTGTATCCTCCTTGGATAGGAAAATTTATGAGGTAGGCTTGTTTCTTTGCTATTTTGTGGGGATTTGGATTGAGTGAAGTAATAGTATCTTTAGGGAGGCGGGGAGATCCTGAGGTATTTTTGGAAGATTATTAGATTTAATACTTTACTTTGGGGTCGGTTTTTTATTTTTATTTTTAGCTAGGTGTTATTATTTTGGATTAGAGTCCAATTCATGAGATGAACTTCCTTTCTTTGGGTTATTTTTTGGTATGCCCTTTGGATTTTGTCACTTTTCATTTTTCTCATTAAAAGTTCAGTTTCTCGTAAAAAGAAAAAATCACTATGAAGTTTTAAGACAACTTTATTTTTAATATTGTTATTGTCTTTGATGGTATTGTCCCTTGATAGTATCTCCTTTGTGTTCGTTTTTCTCTTATTTTAGATGAAAATTGCTGTTAAAATGTATTTGAATACTTAGAGCAGTTTCATTTTGTGTTTTGTTTCCCGTTTTATGAAAATTAAGCTTGTAAACACTATCTTTGTTTTATTACTACTTTTAAAAACGTTTTCTAGAGTGTCCTCTCATTCATTTTTGTTTGGTCAGTCAGGACAGTAGACTACCAGCTGAGTTTGAAATAACAGAATATTGCCATCCCTGTGGATCAAAGTCCAAGAATGTTGTTGCTGTTCAAGTTATAAAATGGAGTGATGGTTCTTATCTTGAGGATCAAGACCAGTGGTGGCTCTCCGGGATTCATCGCGACGTTCTTCTCATGGCCAAACCTCAGGTTTCTGTCGAAAACAGAATCTTCCATGTGTTTCTTTTGTTTTGTTATCTACTTAAAATACAACGTTTTTCACAATCCCTAATTTTGAAAACTAAAAACTAAAAAAAGATATGATATGAGATATTTGATTGTTGATCAGTATTTTCATTTGTATATTTATATTTGTTTGTACGTAGGTGTTCATAGGGGACTACTTCTTCAAATCAAAAGCTGGGGAGGATTATTCATATGCTGATATACAGGTATGTTCTTGGTAAGATTCGTTTAAATTGATATGTTTTTTCTTTCTCCATTTATATTTTTGGGGAGGATTAGTCCTCGTCGTTAGTTTTGTAGTTAATTTCTATCTAACTTGACAGAAAATAATATTAATTTCCATTAACGATGGGAATATTTTCATGGTTCATGGTTTTTTTCCTTTTATCTTAATTATTCTTTTTGTTCACTCCTTTAGGAGTTTATATCTTTGAACAATTTTGTTCATTTTCATTTATCAATGAAAAGTTCATATCTTATTCAAAAAATTAACGATGTGAACATGTTTCCAAATTTTTTAGGGGAGGCTAATAGAGGCAATTTTTTTTTTTTAGAAAAAGTTAACCATAGATAAACAAACTGTGGGAACTAATTTTAAGATTTATGGGAAGTACAAGGACTAAAGTAGAATAAGTTCCAAACTAGAGGGACTAAAGTAGTATTTTAACCAAATTAGATGAATGGTTTATAACTTAATTGTATGCTATAGTTTTTTCCATGAAGTGGCATATTGGTTTTGTTACGTTTGATGTCATAAATTTCTCACACTTCATGAGCATCACAGCAACATGTCTGCCATCTTATAGGTTGAAGTGAAAATTGACAGCTCTCTTGAGGCAAGCAAGGAAAATTTTCTTAATGACTTTAAGTTAGAAGCGGTATTATTCGACTCTGGAACATGGGACAACAACAATCACGAAAGCCATGTCGACCTACTCTCGTCAAATGTGGCTAATGTTAAGCTTACTCTGCTCCCTGGCACAGCCTTGGGGTTCCATGGTTACGTCCTTGGGGGAAGATTGGAAAAGCCTAGGCTTTGGTCTGCAGAGCAAGTACTTGAGATTCCCATTAATTTGCTAGTTTCTCTCTCTCTTTCTTTGTCACTGTATCTTAACTTTTTTGGTCTTCCTTTTCCCCTCATCAACAGCCAAATCTCTACACTCTTGTTGTTCTTCTGAAAGACTCGTCAGATCGGATCGTTGACTGCGAATCGTGTCTGGTTGGAATAAGAAGTATTAGGAAAGCTCCAAAACAGCTGCTTGTCAATGGGTGTCCAGTAGTAATCAGAGGTGTGAATAGGCACGAGCATCATCCACGTCTCGGGAAGACGAATATAGAGTCTTGCATGATTCAGGTGATGCCTCCTCTGTTTTCCTTTGGCCGTTGAAATTAGGTGGTTGAGTCGATTTTAACCTTAAACTTTTAATTTCATCAATTTAATTCATGAACTTGAATAAACATGACAATTAATACCTTCTAAAAACTAAATTAAGAAATTGTCCGTAAACCAACCAATAAATCAAACAATATTCTGGTAACAAAACACTCAGAAATCATGACAAAGACATGTCCAAACCTAATAACAAAAATAGTGAAATCTAGCCACAAAAGCGAGTAGATAAAAAATGTTTAAACTTAGTAACAAAGTACCTAAATACAACTAATTAAAAGCATCCAACATAATGAACTCAAACAAAAAAAAAAGAAGAAACTTGACCAATTAGAAGGTCTTAATTGCACCTTTGTAGCAAGGTTATAAACTGAACTTTTAACTTTTCTTCATTTCTTATGCTAAAGAGGCATAAGTTATAGGTCAGAAGTGACGGTTCACTTTATGGTAAGTCCAAGTCGTTTGTTGTTGCAGGATTTGGTCCTAATGAAACAAAACAATATCAATGCCGTGAGAAACAGCCATTATCCTCAACACCCTCGTTGGTACGAGTTGTGCGATTTGTTCGGCATGTACATGATAGACGAAGCCAACATCGAAACACACGGTTTCGATCTTTCTGGACATGTGAAGCATCCAACTTTGGAACCCAGTTGGGCATCTGCAATGTTAGATCGTGTTATAGGAATGGTGGAAAGAGATAAAAACCATGCCTGCATTATAGCTTGGTCCTTAGGAAATGAAGCTGGATATGGTCCCAACCACTCTGCTCTTGCTGGTAATTATATCCTTTCATGAGTTGCTTTTACTCGAAGCAGATGCTTGACAAGGCCTATATATCTTGTGGATGCAAAATTAGGGTGGATTCGGGGAAAGGATTCGTCCCGAGTGTTGCACTATGAAGGAGGAGGATCTAGAACCTCTTCTACTGATATAGTTTGTCCTATGTACATGCGTGTATGGGACATGGTCAAGATTGCTAATGATCCCAACGAAACTCGTCCTTTGATACTTTGCGAGTAAGTTGTATGAACCAATGATTTTACGACATTTTTCGTTGGGTTTTTATTAATCATTTGCATCTTGACAAACAATAGGTACTCACATTCAATGGGAAACAGCACTGGGAATCTCCACAGATATTGGGAAGCAATTGACAACACCTTTGGCCTCCAAGGAGGGTTTATCTGGGATTGGGTTGACCAGGTTTTGGACACCGATCATGTTCTAGTTTTTGTTTGAGACTAATTGTTTATTTGTTCTAGCTATGAATTATCTGCTGCAAACTACTTTCTAACCATCATCTTTGCATAAGTTTCAAAGGTTTTACTTTTTGATCTAGGCACTACTGAAGGAGGTTGGCGATGGCAGGAAGCGATGGGCATATGGAGGTGAATTTGGGGATATCCCAAATGATTTAAATTTCTGTCTCAATGGCGTGACATGGCCAGATCGAACTCCCCATCCTGCACTACATGGTAACTCGATAATCATCTTATTCGTTATATCATGATTAGCGACGCTTTTGGAATCAGGATTTATGTTTATGTTTACTGACCAGTTTTTGACTTCGCGAAACTCAATTTTCAGAAGTCAAGTATCTTTACCAGCCCATCAAGATTTCATCACGGGATGGAACACTTCAGGTCTTCAGATGCCTAACTATTAGGCTATTTCATCATTTATTGATCCTTGGAGAGATATGTTTGACATTAAGTTTCCATTTTACAGGTTCTGAATGGTCATTTTTTTTCAACAACAGAGGACTTGGAGTTCAGTTGGAGAATTTATGGGGATGGTCATGAACTTGGAAATGGAACTTTATCTCTTCCTGTATTAGGACCTCAGAGAAGTTACGATATTGAATGGCAATCAAGTCCTTGGTATGATCTATGGGCTTCATCACCTGCATTGGAGTTCTTTTTAACTGTATCTGTGAAACTTCAGCGCCCGACACGATGGGTCGAAGCTGGTCACATCGTTTCATTGTCACAAGTCCAGTTGCCAACGAAACGAGATTTTTTTCCTCACGTAATTGCCTATATACACTGCTTAATACTAGGTCAGAGAATTTGCTATTCCAATTGTATAAATAACTGAAAAAGGTTCACATTGATTTGCAGTCCATCAAGAATGTTAGTGCTACTTTACTTAGTGAAATTCATGGGGATACGGTTCGTGTCTACCAGCAGAACTTATGGGAGATTAAATTGGATGTTCAAACCGGAACTCTTGAAAGCTGGAAGGTAATATAGTATATGATTGGATTTGTACTATATGACTCTGGGTATTTTGAATTTCACAAGGCATTCTCAGAAGTTGAATATGAAATGAAGCACCCCCTTTTTAAACTCTCTATCTTGACAAGTCTTTTGAGCTTTAAGGGAACTAAGGAGTGGTGATGTTGAGTGTTTGAATTGTTATAGGTTAAAGGAGTTCCTCTAATAATTAAAGGCATCATACCTTCCTTCTGGCGAGCGCCTACCGATAACGACAAAGGTGGAGGTTCATGTAGTTATTTATCCTTGTGGAAAGCTGCCCATATTGATACCCTCTCTTTCACTGCTGAAAGATGTTCCATACTTAGCACAACAGACCATTTTGTGAAAGTCGCCGTCATTTTCCTCGGCGTCGGGAGTGATAGGCAGTGGGCTTCTTCTTCTGCATCAGAAAAATCAGATGCCTTAATTCAAGTGGATATGATTTACACAATTTATGGTTCTGGGGATGTGATTGTGGACTGCAATGTACAACCAAGCCCAAACCTTCCTCCTTTGCCCCGTGTGGGAGTCGAATTTCATCTAGATAAATCTGTGGACCGGGTCAGATGGTATGGAAGAGGGCCGTTCGAGTGTTATCCCGATCGAAAAGCAGCTGCTCATGTTGGAGTTTATGAGAAGAATGTGTCTGAAATGCATGTTCCATACATTGTCCCTGGAGAATCTTCAGGCAGGGCAGATATCAGGTGGGTAACTTTTGAAAACAAGGATGGTGTTGGAATTTACGCCTCAATTTACAGAAGCTCGCCGCCAATGCAAATGAGTGCAAGCTATTACTCCACTGCAGAGCTCGATCGAGCAGTACACAATGATGACCTTGTCAACGGAGACGACATTGAGGTAGTTATTTCAGTTTCATCCAAACTGAGAATGTGCTGGTTTAACCCATGTTATGAGTAGCTTGTTAGTCGTAACGTGATCGTTTCGATATTCCCCATTTTGATCCTTCTGTTGGCTTCTACTCATCCCTTACATTCTGAACTCTTATTTTCGTCATGGTGTTGGCAGGTTCATCTCGACCACCAGCACATGGGTGTGGGAGGAGATGATAGCTGGTCTCCCTGTGTACATGACGACTACTTGCTGTCTCCTGTGGCGTACTCGTTCTCGATGAGGTTCTATCCGATAACTCCATCCGCTTCCGGGCATGATGCTTACAAATCCCAACTCCCATTGTAGTGAACTCGGCATCGGCAACAACATCAACATCCAACCAAGTATTAAGCTCCAAGGAAAGAACTCTCGATAATCTATTGGTTTGCTTACTAACAAAAGGGAGTTGCCATCAAGTAACCTGCATCATATAGACCGTGTTAGACTGCATTCCTTTTCTTTCTCCCCTGCGTCGAGGCTGGGGACGGGGACAATGCAAATAATTTCTCGGTCATCTATGGGTTATGCAAACAAAACAGACATTACAATAATGGCAATGTTGCTATGGATTCAGGTCAGGTGAATTTGTATAGATCTTATTGAGACAATGAATGTCCCATTGTTCGCTGTTCCCTTCTAAGATCTAAGGTAATTTGAAAGGGCCATGGCCATGTTGAAACACCACGATGAAAGATAGTAATAAATGAAGCCAAAATGCTAAACTTTCGAAAAGGATGGAACTAAAATGAACAAAATTAAAAGTAGTTCTGAAAGCACAGAGATCATCAAATTGGCTTTGACAAAGCCGCAGCTCTGGAATCTCGTTTTGTTTGACAATCTCGACGGCCGGAGGTTTCTCCGATCCCTATCCAACGGCTCGGAGCGAGAAAAGCTTGGCGATGTGCACTGAGAGTCGAATTTGGGGAACGACGAACGAACGAGACGGCAGCCGATTTCGCCGGCGAGGAGGAAGCGAGTGAAATCGAATCCCAATTTCACTGCCATGAGAGAGAGATTAAATACCTATTTTCTAAATATTTTTTCGTTAAAATAACACTTTTGAAAGTAGTCTCAAGTAACGAATTTGTAATAATTTCATCCCTGTTAAAAAGAAAGAATTTTATCGAAGGAAGGAGTGGATGTCAAACCAATTGGCTCCAAATTTTCAAAGTTGTTTCCATCAGCCATTGATCTTCACATTTGAGCAGGAATCCAAGCTCCAACAGCCATGTCGTCGTCTTCGTGTTTGGTCGCCGATTTGGTAGTAAAAAACGCACTCATATTCACCAGCGATGACTCTCTTCCTTTCGCCGATTCCATGGCCATTCTCAACCGCAGGATTCTCCGTGTCGGCAGCTACTCCGCTCTTCAGGTTCTTCAACCTCTTCCTATTCTTCTTCCCTACCTTTCTTACCCGCATGGAGTTCTGTAGTTGGGAACTGGGAGATTTCAGCTTAGTGGTTTAAGAGTTTTGGGCTGCTTTCGAACCTAGATTCTATTGATTTTTTTTTTTTTTAATTCTCGAGCTGTTATTGCTAATAATGAACTTGACTTTTAGTTTATTATCCTCTTCAAACTGGCTTGCTCCCCCCTTCTATGAATTCTATGTTTTAAGCTGCTTGGGCCGGTTAAGGATTTCAGGTTAAGTTTAAGGGTTTAATTTTTATGATTGAAAGTTTAAAAGATGTAATTGTTACCACCATCTACTTTAGGGATGGTTTGTGCAATTTACCATTAGACAGTTATGGATTGTTGCTTACCAAATTAAGATGGAAGCATGTGTTCTCAAATGTGGTGAGAGTAGCATGGAACTCTGGCCAAGTCATTTCTACTTTTCTATTTATCTGGCAAGCAACTAGGAGGTACTTTGCATCAAAAAAGATAGAGGGATTTAACAAAAGTTCATAATAAATATGCGTTACTCCTCTCATTGCTAATTGTTTTGGAGGTGGAACCAATGAATATTGATACCCTATGATTGTTATCCTACTTAGTTTTGAGAAGTTGGAATATGTTTTCCGTTCTCTTATGTAGTATTGCATCATTTATGTGAATACAGGACTTGGTTGGACAAGGGACAAAAGAGTTGAATCTTGGGGGAAAAATTGTGGTTCCTGGATTCATTGATTCACATGGGCACTTAATTTATCAAGGACTGCAGGTTTGAGTGAATCCGTGTCTTATTCTTAGCTGATAACAGTTTTCAGTTTTGTTTTCGAGGGAATCTCTATATGCCCTTTTATGAATGTCTCACAATTTTGATTAGTGATTAGTTATTTTCTTGTTTTTGGGTTATCCTCATATGTATCAGATGAAGCAAGTGAACCTTCATGGTGTAAATAAAAAAAACGAGTTTGTGAGAAGGATTGCAGAAGCAGCTAGAAGTAATTTCCTCCCTTTTATATAGTTCACGAATCAAGAGAAAAATGTTCTCGTACGTACCAAATGTCTTCAAGTGTTGGTTATAAATGTATGATGTTCTCAGCCACCTGGTATGCATATGAGTTTGTCAATCAATGCTTCTCGGACTTCCTAAATTTCCATTTGTATTTAGCGTGTTGGTTCTAGGTAGCTTTACTAGACAATGAATGCTTTTACATGAGTGTTAGCCATTTGGTTGGTTCAGAAAAGATACAAAAAGCAAAATAAATTTTTATGATAGGTTTTTGTTTGGGTGGGATTGCTGGAGCTCAGGACATTTTAATACTTTACCTTGGAGGGATATTTTACTTGGGACTCCTAAATTCCAGTTGAAGAACGTCTCCTGCAACCTACAACCTCAAACATGTTGCCTTTGTGAAAACTATAGTGAATATCTCAAGTACATACCTTTTTGAGATGTGATTTCACTAGAAGACATTGGGACTATGTTTTCCATTCTTCTGGCTTAAACTGGTGTTTCCTTCATATAACTTTGAAATTCTTGGTGAAACTGCAATATTTCATGGGCCTTAATCTCAAGTTGAAAGTTCATATTTCTAGGAAATGGCTGCTATCCTATGCTCAGTTCTGGTTTAAGCAATGGATTTAGTGCCTCATCTCCTTTGTACTTCTATTTAATAAGAAAAAAAACTTTTAATTAAAGAAAAGAAGAAAGGTACAAGGGTGGAGAACCCGAAGTTAAAGACCTCTAAAATTTCTCTTTTGTGTCATCACATCTTGGTGGATCTTTTTGTTTGAAGTTAGATTGTTTCTTTTGTTGGCTTTTGATATCACTCTCATGTTGATTGTATTGCTCTCTGTTGAGCCTATATTTTGCTTTCATTTTTTCCTTTTTCTCTCACTCCTATGAGAGTTTGTATTCTTGAACTTTTTCTCCTGTTTATATATCAATAAAAAGTTGTTTCTTGAAAAAAAAAATCTTTCAATTACAAGAAAAGTTATATAGTTTTTTTTTTGGTGTAAATTGTCTACACTTTTTCATTTTTACATCTAAGAGAATAATCTCGTAGAATACTCAACCAAAGTTTTATTGTTATTCAAAAAATCTTTCAATTACAAGAAAACTTACCGAGTTTTTTTGGTGTAAATTGTCTCCACTCTTTCATTTTTACAACTTCTAATCTCTTTTCTCCAATTGGAGAGGTTTTGTTCAACTCCTTTGGACTGGAGTTGTTTCTCTCCCTTTGTGATTTCATACCATCAATGAAACTGTTTCTTATATAAAAAAAAGAGTTGGGTAGACTGGGTTATTAATGATTTCTAATAAAATTAATTTTTAAATTTATAGGAAGATTTGTAATATTTAATACATACCACTAGGTTGTTATCATAATTAATTATATTTTCTTGAGCATAAGCTAATAACTAAAAATGTATAAAAGATATATTGGCTATGGTTTCTGTTAGAGTATATATTATTATATTTTACATTCTTGTAAATAATATGTATTCATTTGTCCTTTACCTTCCCCTTCTAGGAATAAGTCAACCTTGTATATTTGTCTATATATATATAGACTTCAGTAATGAGAATAAGATCTATCTGGTTCTCTCAAACCTTAGTTTCTACATGGTATCAGAGCTAGGGTTTTGTGCCCAATAGAGTTTTTTGTACCCATTAGGGTTTTGTACCCATTAGGGTTTGAAGTTGGTTTTGTACCCATTAGGGTTTGAAGTTTGGAACACTTTCTTGGAAGNATAAAAGACTCCTATTAGGCACGCCGAAAGAAATACAATTCCAACAGCATTTTCCTCATTATGAGAAATCCTTTTATTCTCTTATAAATCCTTTTCTTGTCAATGTTAGGAGTTCTCTCTCAAGGGAATTATGGTTCATATGGTCTAGAGCTTTTTATTGAATCTGTTTGGGGATTTAAGTGCGGTGTTACTTAGTTTCTTTGTTTCTTGATGCTCGTTTTTTGCTGGATCTCTCTTTGGCCGCCTTAGATGGTGCTATCCTGCTTTTCTCTATTACAAAATAAAATAAACATATGCTGTGTTTTAAACTTATAAATAAGTGATTGTGATATTGTGGGCTTGTATCATGTATGTGGTGACTATGTAGAGCCTTCTAATTTGAGCTTTACAAAAATATTCAGACACTGAGAAAGGAAATTGGGTATTGGGTGGTGGATGGAATAATGATCTTTGGGGAGGTGAATGGCCAATGGCTTCTTGGATTGATGATGTCACGGCATCTAACCCTGTAAGTCATCTCTTTCTTTAATGTGACTACTACTACGAAACACATCATGTGTGATTTTACATTCAGAATTTGGTTTACAGGTTCTTCTGTCAAGGATTGATGGTCACATGAGCTTGGCTAATAATGTGACACTTAAGTTGGCTGGTATCACGAATTTAACAGAAGATCCTGAAGGCGGGACAATAGTGAAAACTACTGGTGGAGGTATTGTCATACAGTACCGTTGATATGAATACAGAGAAATACGAGGACAGGGCATCTTTTATATTACCAGACTAGTTAAAAAAAATACTTCCTCATCTTAAACACACACAAAAAGAAAGAAAAAATTCTATAGTGTTTAGATACTTCAATGTGGTCAAGACAAATTTGTGGATCCTACATATGGAATCTAGCTCGACATATATGCTATTCTTTGTGGTTTATTGTTTCAGGGGGGGTTTGAATTTTTATCTAAGTTTTACCTGTTAAAATGTTAAATGAATTACTTGGATTAGAGTCATTTGGTCTTGCAAACTTGAACGTGTAAAAATTTAGTACAATTAAGGTCACGCTGATTTGCTTTTAAATATGAATTTAACTATGTGTACTTTTTTTATACAGTTATTGATAATGGAACAAAGCTAAACAGACTAAACCTGTTCTTTTTGGTATTTAAGGAATATTTAAAACACAAAATTTGCCGCATGCTTGTTGTACCATCTGCTGTTTTAAAGGCCTTTAAAAAAGCGTGCTCATTGTACAATGAAATTTTGTTTCCTTCGTTCTTTTTATGAAGAAAAACCAGCCGAAGTTTGTGGAAAAGAAATTAATTCTTTAAATTGGTACATTCAGCCACATTGATATTCTTCTGAAACTACTGGTGCTTTGAGACAAAGTTAGTGATATTCAGAAACCATTGTTTATGCTTTCTTGTCCGTACACGTAAAGTTCTCCTTTTCTGTTTGCTTCTGCTTTATTTACGCTCCAGTAGTGAATTTGATCTTAATGAGCATTTCCTTCACTCTGTAGATCCTACTGGATTGCTGATTGATTCTGCTAGGAAGTTGGTCCTGCCTTTTATTCCAGAGGTTTCAGTGGACGAAAGAAGAGAAGCATTGCTAAGGGTCAGTAGTCTTGCTCTGGCTAGAGGTGTTACAACGATAGTTGACTTTGGAAGATATTATCCAGGAGAATCAGTGAAGTTATCATGGGAAGATTTTTCAGGTAATTTTTGTATTGTTACAATGGAAAACCATGCCAAAACTGCGTTCCCTATTTCAGAAAATTTATAGTTCAGGCCTCATTTTTATTTTGACTAGCTTTGGTTTGCTTCCTCAAATGTCATCTTAGACAGCAGTGGGACTCACAATAGATAGATATGATTATTTATTTGCTTTCTATTCTCACGTAGTTAAGTGTCAATAATATTTAAATTGGCAGATGTGTATCAGTGGGCAGATTCTTCAGAGAAGATGATGATCAGGGTTTGCTTATTTTTTCCAATGGAAACATGGTCATCTCTACATGTATGACATCTAAAAGAATGTTTTTTAGTTGATATTTATCATATTTCCCAAGTTTGCATTGCTGACTTTGATTATTCTTATCTGGAACATATATTCAAATTTTTCTGGATGTGCTGGTTAATTTTACATTAAGAAGCATCAAGACGAGCATAAACATGCAAATCAACAAAGATATGGGCTTCCTTATGATGAAAATTTTTGTAAAGGAATTTATTTGTCTAGTTATCCATGTTATAATTGCTGTGAACTTGAACTACTTTTAAATTACTTAATCTCCTTTATGCTTATTTTTCCAGCATAAAAAGTTCTAACATTTCTTTGATGGGGGATTCTTCATTTGTCACGTGTTGATTTTCAATCATTCAGCTGACCCAGCACCATTCAGTTTATTCATTTTACAGGTTTAATAATGAATGAAATGTTAAATTTTTGTGCCAAAGTGATTAATTGTACTTCTTTTTTAATGTAACATATTCTAATTCATCATCTGAAAGGAATAAATGTCACTATATTCATGTACAAGTTGCTTCAAAATGTTTTTTAAAATAATCTGTTTGATAACTTCTTGGTATTTTTAATAATCCATTCTCATTTCTACAAAATAAGTCTACCATATTGAAATATGATGGCTGCTTGTTTATTGAAAGGCTCAGCTATATGTACTTTTGTTATATCTTTTAGAATAGTGTTGGAGGCTTGTTTTCCCCCTTCATTTGGGATTGAGCTCACCAAATTTTATAAACAGTTAATCGATTGTTTGTGTATTTCATTTATGTTTCTATAACTTTGACCAAATTTTCTCGTGCTGCTTATGACTCTGCAACAACCTCACCTGTACAGGCTCCTTCAATCACTTTTATTGCCTTAGTTTCTCCCCTTGTTTATTGTTGCTTCCAACATTTCTTTTATCCCCTCCAGGATCTTATTCACAAAATGGGACACGTTGTGAGCCCATGGATTTACTTGGGTGGCGTCAAGGGTTTTGCTGATGGGTCTTTAGGTTCACGTACTGCTTTGTTTCATGAGGTGAGAGCTTCACCGGGAACGCGTCCGAGTGTGATATATTGATAGTTGAAACATGCATTTGAAGTCCACAGCTAAAGTCGAGATCATGTGGTCAATCACCATTTTCAGATTTTTTTTGGGGGCTACTTTTTTGTTTGGTACTTGCTACTTTATGATGATAAATATCACATTAGCTTTTCTGAAACAGAAGTACCTGCAACGTGTTCTATCTATCTGTCTACTGAAGCTCTTCTAATTCATTGTTTCCAAATTATGTTGCTTGTTATGAAGTAACTATTTGTGTACCAACTGTGCAGCCTTACGTTGATGAGCCTGACAATTATGGAATGCAAATGACAGAACGCGAAAACCTATTTAACATGACCATGGCATCAGATAAATCTAAGCTTCAGGTCTTTTTGCCCTTCTTCTGCCATTGTTTATGATTCATCTAAATAAACATGATTGCAACATGGTGATTCAATATGTTTACCTTAAATTTTGTTTAGGTTGCTATTCATGCCATAGGTGACAAAGCAAATGATATGGTCCTTGATATCTATGAATCTGTTATTTCCACGAATGGACCGAGGGATCGAAGATTTAGGGTAATGCATTCTAAGAGATACCGAAGCCAAATAATGTCGTGATAAAGTTATCTCATTATTACTTTTTGTTTCTCATGAGTAGGTGGAGCATGCTCAACATTTGGCACATGGAACTCCTGAACGATTTGGTAAACTAGGGATTATTGCTTCAGCCCAGGTCTCTTATTGTTCTCTCACAGGCTTTCTTTTGACGTGTTTGTTTCCATCGCTTTCGCCTTCGCCTTTTCTTCAAATTCTCAGATAAGGATTGATATTTCTGCTGTGGGGCTTGAATCATATCAACCAAATAAGTTTAAAAAAATAAAAAGTAAAAAGAAGAGAAGTTGACACTATTCACCATGAAAAGCTTATGCTGTGGCCAAGAGTGTTTTTATTTCTTCACTTTAGGTGTCAGTGATTATGCTGTCCAAGCACAGTCCTACGTTTTTCAATATTGCATGATTGTTCTGATAGCTTATGTAGTTTGTTAGTTTCAGTATAAAACTTTACCTACTTGTAAATTTTTTTTAGTGAAAAATTTGTTTTTTTATGAAAGTTATGCTGCAAATCAATTTTCTCGTATGATGAACAGAGTTTGGACAAATTGTAATGGGTAAAAGACATAGAGGGCTTCCATTCTCCTGGAAGAAAGAAGGTGAAAAGGTGCAACCACTTTTTGATTGACCTAAGTAGATATTATAAGATGTAATCAAAGCACTTCAAAATACTCCGTGCAGCAAGATTGTGAGCCGTTACATGTATTGATTTTTGTAGAAATCATTATCTGCACCAGTTTATCTTTAATACTTTATTTTCATTGTCAAAACCGTTTTTCCTTTTCTCGTCTTTAACTTCATTTTGTTCCTCCGTTGGTTACCAGTTGGCCAAAGCATTTGAATTTTAATAAGCCTTTCGTTTAGTCTGATTAACAGTTCAATTTCAACTTTACTACTTAGCACATTGGTAATTCAGCATTACTTTGATAGTTTCATCAACAATATTGACGATCTAATCTAATTCTTGGCAGCCAGAACACCTTCTGGATGATGCAGAGTCTGCAACAAACAAACTTGGGACACAGAGGGCTCAGAAAGAATCTTTCCTGTTTAGATCACTGTTAACTTGCAAAGCATGCTTAGCTTTTGGTTCCGACTGCCCGGTGAGCTTGTAACATTTTAACTTAAATACTACATAGGCTTAATCCTTTGTGCTTCTGTTTTCGATGTTCTTATTTAGAAAAAGGACATTTTTTTAGTATAAATTAGATTCTTGTGTGTAGATTGCAAACATCAATCCAATGGGTGGTATCAAGACTGCAATCAGAAGGACACCTCCGACCTGGGATCGCGCTTGGATTCCATCAGAGTGCCTCAGACTAGATGAAGCGCTAAAGGCGTAAGCAACACTCTAACATCACTTTCTCAAATGTACCTTCTCAATTTGCTTTTATTTGCTTCTATGCTATGGTCTATTCTCCATTATGAAGCAATGTAGTTTTCTCAAGTTACCTTATCAAACATGGGGCATGACCTCTCGTAGAGACGACAAAAATACATATGGGACCTACCTCAAATGGAGTGGAAAATCCTAGTTTGAAATGGAGACAGTGTTAGCACATAATTTTAAAATTTTATTTCGGTGATATGGACAGTGATTAGGACACATTTCCTCCCCCCAAACCTGATCCCCGACCCGAATCTTTTCAGTATAATTTTTCATTTTTAAATCAATTTGTTCGTAGAAGTTAAGTATTTTTAAAAAACTAATCATTGATACATTATTAATAAGTGTTCTAAGTATTCCTCCACAAGGGGCTAACAACTGCTGAAAAAACTGGAGAAGAAAAAAGATAGTCTGAACTGATGCCTATAGCCTGATTGGTGTCCTTTGTGCAGAATTCAGAAGAAAACCAGGGATGTGGGGTTTATCTTTTTTCTTTTCTTTTTTTGGTGGCAATAGGGATGTGCTATTTCAATGCTCCTACGGAAGGGAAGAGTGGAATATTTTAATTACTTCAACCTATCTTGGGTTATAGGGCTCATCGGCCAAGAATGGTAGACTCGATTATTACCTGGCCATAGATTTAAAGGGAAAGCTAAAATCCTTTTGATGAATTCAGTCAAAGCATTTTTGTTTGTGTCACTTATGTGCATATGGTTAGAAAGAAATTCCCAGATATTCAATAAGACTTTGGAAGAAACTTTTGGGGTCTTTTTGTGAACTCTTTAGAAGGAGATCTAGACTTCACCCCCAAAGGGCGGTCCAGTTGGCAATAGCTTGGGGTCTCTTGGTCATACTGACTTAAAGGTCTTAAGTTCGAACCTTCCGATGAGTTTAATACCAAAAATTCCTTGATTTCTCCTGGATTCGGGCCTTGGGGCGGGCGCGGGTACCCCTAGGTAAAGGGGAGCCAAGCTCGACTCCAAGTTATTA
>NW_019104500.1:2159232-2193207 GCF_001995035.1 Momordica charantia | reverse complement strand
TAGAAAAATGATTTAAATGCAGAAATGTTATGCAGGATATTTTTCTATCTGTTCTTTATACTGGAAAATATTTTGCATTATTCGGTAATTTGCAAGGTTTCAATTAAGCATCCCTTTCCTCTCTTCAATGAAATCAACTTCCATTCAAGAACTTCTGCACATCAACCCTGCAGGTATACAATATCTGCTGCTTACGCATCCTTTCTCGACAAAGATCTCGGATCTCTGTCCCCAGGAAAGCTTGCAGATTTCGTCATACTATCTACAGATTCATGGGACGACTTCGAAGCTCAAGGATCTGCTTCTATTGAGGCAACATATACTGGTGGTAAACAGGCCTATCCTTGAAGGTGCGTGCTTATTCGCCAAAAGATGCATAGTTATAAGTCATCACTTGGAATCCAACTCACTTTAGCAGTAATAAGATGAATTTTGTGCATACATTATCAAAAGTTTAAATTAATCTCGAATAATTTATTCCACAAATCACTGTTATCTGGTCAATAATGCATTTGAACACTCTCATAGAAAGCATGTGTCTATGCACATAATAGTAATGATGATCAAGGTTCAATGTATGTTATTATGACATTCACAATTAGTGTTATTTTCACGTTTCCAGCAGTAGCTTAGCTTGGTTTTCAACTATTCTAGTCAAGGTACAACCTCTGATGAGTGATGCCGCTTAATGAATGTCATTTTCATTGCATTTTTTAATGTCTCTGTGTTCTTTGCTAATTTCTGAACAAGATATGAACTTTTCATTAATAAATGAAAAGAAAAAAAAAATTGTTCAATGATACAAACTCCGAAAGGAGTGAAAGGGGAAAAGAAAAGGAAAAAACATGAAAAAATACAAAAGAACCGAAAACTAACGGGGAGTTATGAAAGCCTCCCAGTTCATACAAATCATAGGTGAATGACTATCCAGGAGATCGGAAAGAGGATATTTCTTAGGCTCTAGCTGAAATTTTGTCAAGAACTTCTTCATTTGTTTGTCTGAAAATTTCTATGTGGCTGCAGTATCAATATAGAGGATTGCCTTTTGCTTTAACTGTTTAGGTTTCTGATTTAGGGAGTAGATAATATGATTTGCCTGTCTTCTTTTGCTTAGGTTCAACTTGCCATTAATATGGGCCAAAAGTTTAAGAGAAAATGGAAGGTCTTTTTTATTCTCAATTCCTTAAATAGCAAAAGTGATAATTTGATGGTGAAAATTTTTCATTTAATAAACTGTTAAAAGGTATAGATTGTAGGTGGAACTTTTTCCCCTGATAAGTTTTAGGTTGAATTATGGATTCAATCTCATCCTCATCCATTTTTCATTTTCTTAAAGTTTCTGAAATTTTGATTTTCATCTCATAAGTTTTTCCACTTTTTATTTTAGTTCTTACAATTTTTAAAATACTAATTTTAGTCCTTCCCGGTTGATTGAGTTTTTATCACAAAAACTAATGAAAGAAATAGGATGGACTCTTCATGTTGAAATGACTACTTATAAGGTACGGACTAATTTTAACCATCACAGGATGGTTCAGTGGTCAAAAAGGGCCATTATTGTAAATAGCAAATGACTTAGAGAGAGTGAGTTCAAACCATGTTGGCTACCTACTTAGGATTTAATATCCTACGAGTTACGTTGTCAATTAATTATGGTAAAAAAAGGTAGGGACTAATTTTGAATTGTGAAGTCGAGTCCGAGTCTTGAGGCGGGCATGAGTGCCCTTGGGTATAGGAGAACAAAACTTCGACTTCACTTATCCAAAATATTTACATATAGAAATTGGGCAAAATATTAATAGAACAAGATTGAATTTTAGGAATTTCAAAGTCTAAAAGGGGAAAAGTAGGTTAGAGTGTAGGGATGAAAATGATGCTACTTAAAGATTTTTTCTTGTTTTTTCCATTTACTTTTTAATATAATTGAAGAACATATATATATATATATATATATATATAATAAAAATATATATAGTTAACTTCGTGTACAAACAATTATTCTATACTTTATTCTTATTTTTTTTTCTGAAAACTACTTTACAAAATACATTTTTTGTTTTTTGAAAATATATTACAGTTTTCAAATATAGTTTCAAAGCAGTCAAAAGTTGTGTGTTTTAACTTGATCACTTCTTTCCCAAAATATTATTTAGATTTATTTGGCACCCATCAAATCAGAGAAAAGATGATTTGAAATGAACTTTACTGTCGTTTTCCATCCCCAATTTCGTTGTTCAAATAAAAATAAAAACAATAAACAAACAAAAGAGTTCTATTCATAATATAAACTTAATTTCTTTATGTTATTTAATAAAATTGAGTTAGCATCAAACGGTTATTACTCACTAAATTTTGGGAAGTATTGTTTTGGAATAGTCCCCAAAAAAGGAAGGAAAAAAAAGAAGGAAAACTTGTTAGTCCATTCTCCAAAGTAACATAGATCTTAGAACAACAATTATTTTTTCCTTCATAGAATACAAAAAAGATGGAGTATGGAAGTTTAAATCTCCGACCTGATCACGTATTTTGGAATATGTCGTTCCGTCATGTACATGTCTTCGGTCTTTCATTTTGATGTTCCTGCTCGTGCCCGGAGAGAGAATGGGCACGACTCCCCCTCTCCCCGTTCTACCGTCCAAAGCATGCCGGCCGTTGGCAAGAGTAGGTTTCATTTACTGATGGGTTATGCTCATTATGATGTTCATCAGTTGGTCGTTGTCGGTTTGATCACCGACCATTCAGTTTCTGTCTGTCAAAATCATTTTTTTACTGTTTTGGACAAACCAACCGTCCGTCCGTGAATTCGTAGGTTGTTTTGCCCCTTTGATTGGCACATCTCTCAAACTGACCGACCAGCTTCGATTCAATCAGTTTCGACCAGTCAACTCGATCTTTCGTCTCTCATTGTGCTCTTTCTAATTTCTTCTCTAACTACTTCTCCTAGTATGATTTGCTCTAATTGGGAGGCCTTGTCTATATGGTTTAGTTCTTGTATGCAATTTGGTGATTTGCTTATACCTCTTTATCTTATTTTTGTACTTTTCTTATATTTTATTTTTGTATCAATGAAAATTTTGTTTCTTGTTAAAAACAAAGAGAAAAAATTTTAGAACTAAAATGTTCAAAACTTTTTTATAGGGACATAAAGGTCAAAGGGTCGTCTAACTCCTGCATAATAAAAAAAAAATAAATAAATAAATAAAACTTTATTGTTATTGATGTTGTTGGGGTGGAGGCCTACAATTTGTAGAGCCATGGTATGAAGTACTGGTTTAGGTGAAGATAGGAACAAGAAAGAAAGAATAATGGTGGTGGGAAGAAGACCTAAAAAAGAGTGTAGGATGAGAAGAATAAGTGGTTAGTGTTAGTACATAGCCCTACTATACAATTAGGGTTAGGTTTAGGGTTAGGGTTAGGATTTTTGTGTGGAAAAAAATGGTTCCTTTGGACTTTAGACTTTACCCTTACCCTTAGCTTTACTCTATCTCTACCTAGTTCTACTTCTTTTCTTGCATCTATTTCCTTTTCTCCATATATAGACTATGTTGTTGTTTTCTCGTCGTTTTCTACCTATCGATTTAAATCCCTTGACGTAAATGTTGGAGAGAGAAGAGTTCATGGATAAGATAATGTGAGAGAGAAATCTTTCTTTTTGTGCATCGATATGTTCGTACGTGTGGATGTTTTTGTTGCCGCTTCAAGAATTCAGGACTCGTTTGATGACCATTTTGATTATGATTTTATGATATTTTAAAAATTAATCTTGTAAACACTACTCTTACCTGTTTTTCTTTGCTTTGTTATCTACTTTTTAGAAACTACTCAAAATCTAAATAATAATATAAGTTCGAATCTCCACCCCAAGTTGTTGAATTCAAAAAGAAAAAAAATAAAATGATTATTTAAAAACATACCTGTACAAATTAGTTGATGTGCGTCCAACGGACTCGAACATTCACGGATATAAAAAAAAATTAACCATTTGAATTTGAATTTCAATATAATGTTCCTTGGTTAAATCCGAAATTATATTCAATATTTATCCACGAAAAAAATCATTCAGAAGTTTGAAGGAGTGGCACTTAAACCACTTCCTTCTCAAGATTGATAAGTAAAATATGAATTTATGATTGAATAAATTATTTAATTTTGTTAAAAAGAACTTTTAATATCTTCAAAAATAATTCAATGGGAATTACTTTGCCTTCAATTAATCATTATTTACATAAATACATTTTATATTAAAATCAATTTCAAGCCAACATTATTACTTTTTTACCCTAAAATTTCTGTTTGCAATAAATGCTACTGCACCCGTCTCCACCGGCGGATACGGTGGGGGCCCTCAAACTCAATTTCATTCTTTTTCTTCAAAGGAAAAAAGTTTATTAAAATAAAAAAATTGTAAATTAAAATGTAGGTAATTTAAACCTTATGGTTAAAAATATTTAATGTAAAGACAAGTATTCCTCTGACAAACTTTATATGAAATTTTTGGAAACATAAACAAAAAAAAATATATGAAAATTGGTTTTTTTTTTTTTGAATTATAAATTTGATTTCTTAGGAGCTTTCACGTTTAACATGTCTCAACTTTTTATTTATTAAATTTCAGCAATGCGTTGCCAAAAGCTTATATGCTTAACGACATATTTTTCTAGCATCCTTAATTCACCATTTTCTTGTAATAAAAAACTTCTTGATTTTGCTGTAAAAAAATAATAATTAATAAAATAAAAAAGATCTTTGGTTTTATCGTAAAAATATGTTAATATTGTATGGTGTGTACGATTATATATGGAGAAGTTTTGTTAACTACTATCGCATATAAATCTAAGTGATGTCTAATCCATGCAGTAGATACGATCTTTATTTATTAATTTAGCTTTTTATAATTTCCTATAATTTAATGAAATCTAGTAGAGTAATTTCAATGTTTCCATAAAAAACTAATGAAATCTACAGGTACGATACTTAAAAACCATCTTTTTTTCCACTTAAAATCTTATAATATACGTCATGAAAAGAAAACTATATTTCATACCAACATCAATTTCAAATATTCAAATTACACCTATTATCAAAAGATTAGATGCAAATACTATACTATAAAATATCTTCTATGCTAGTGTGATGGAACACAAGGACATCTTCATAAAATTTATTTTCTTGTCTCTATTAAAAAAAATAATTGGAGGTGTCGTTTTCTCATTTGCTTGTGAAGATAATTACTACTTTTTTTTAAGTTCAAATCTAAACCCTAATTTTAGTATCAATAATTTAGAGTTATTTAAGTTCTTAATTATTAGTTTTAATGCTTAGACAAATTTAACAATGAATTTTCATCTCTATATTAATTTAATTTAGGTTAAAGTTGATTTTTAAAGGTTATCCCATTTTTAATTTGGGTTTTTGAAGTTTAAAAGTTTTATTCGAATCTCTTGAGTTTTTAGAAAGTTTTAGACTTTGATATTAGTAGATAATGTCGTTTTTTTAAGTAAATTTTTTACTTAGATTTTAATTGTAAGAATTGAACTTGGAAGAAAATTTGAGGGAACTTTAAAACCTTTTTTTTTTTTAGTATTTAGAGATCAAATTAGAAATATAAGTAAATTTTAGGGACAAAAACTATATTTAAACTATATCACTCTTTCTTTTTAAGATATAAAAATATGGGTCACCCTTTAGGGTAAAAAATTTATCGAAAGTTCAAATCTTTCTTAAACAAAAACTTTGAACTTTCTCGCCACCTCTCTCTAAAATTTTTCGGATTCTTATATATTTACACCTTCCATTAGTAATTACTTTTTTATTTTTTTTTTCAAAATATGTGGCATTAGCTTAGGCTTAATTAAAATATTTAAGTAAAGAATCAATATTTTAACGAGTCTAAAAGTTATGAATTTTAGGCAATATATTCCTAAGATTTAAATTATGACACTTTTTATACACTTCTATCATGATAAAATAAGAGAAAAAAGAAGGTTATTCTTGAAATGGCAAATTAATTTTAAACATTTCCATATGCCCATGTATAAATTTGAAGCCTTTATATTTTCAAATTGGATTGACAAAGCTTTGTGACTTTAGAAAAATGAAAATACGTCACCAATTGATCATTATATTCTAGGTTATCCAAAAATATATATATTAAAAAATTCTTAGTGTTTTGAATATGTAATGCAAAATTAACATCTCATATATTCATCGTAAAATTCATAAAAGTATAGAAGTATAAACATATTATATATAGTTCAGTGGTAATTGGCATATATCTTCAATCAAGAGATTGTAAGTTCGATCCCCTACCACCACATGTTGTACTAAAAAAACATATTATAAGACTGCTATTTGTCCAAATTATTGGTTTAAATATACTTTTAGTCTTATACTTTTCTTGAACTTTAGTTGATAACTATTTATTCCTTATACTTTTAAATTAGTAACAATTTAATCACTAGACTTCAATATGTAACTATATTGAGTCTAAACTTTGTAACGATTTAGTCTCAATCATGAAAAATATATATTGTTAAAATTTAATAGGGTTTCTTATATATGTATAGAGCAGTAAATTGAGGAGGGATCGAATATGTTTATAAATTACAAAGACTAAATCGTTATATTAATAAAAAAAATTGACACCTATATTTGATGATAATAATTTAAAACTATAAGGACTAAATCTTCACAAAAGAATAAATCGCTGCTTCAACAAAGTACGAGGACCAAAAATGTCTTTTAACTAATTTTTAACTCATATTTAATCTACAATACCGAAACAAAAAGTTCACCTACTTTAAGAATTAATTTTTTATGTGTTTTCCAACACCAAATCTTGTAAGATCAGTTGAGTTACCCATAAGCTTGGCTCATCCAGATATAGAAAATAAAAAAAATTAACCCACTTGTAAATTTGAATTCTTTAAAATGAAATTATTATGGAGTAATTATTAGGTAATAGAAGTAGTGGGCATTCCCCCACAAGTGACCCATAAAAAGCAAAAAAGAGATGCACATAAGCCTCACCTCAAGGGGTTGAATTGGAAAAAGGTGAAAAAGTAAAAAAGGTAAAGATGGGGTTAAAAAAGTAATAAGAAAGAGAGAATAAATGTATAGTTACTCACATCCTTGGGGGAATAGGGTATAGGGCCCTATGTTTGGAGGGTAGAATGGTCCATTCCCTATGACTTATAGGTTTCTCTTTGGATAAAAAAAAAAAAGAGAGAGCATTTGTGTGAATCTAGGTTTGCCCATAATACACTATGGAATAATAACTCATTTTTTATTTATTTCTTTGTTTTCTAAAATTTTGTATAACTAGATATATGACATGTGTCATTTTTTTAATTTATAGATTATCCCTAACTAATCTAGTAATTTAGGCATTATGTTGATAGTTATTTTATTTTCAATTTAATTATATCCAATTGACTTTGTAGAGAGGGAAGAGAATTTTTAATTTACGATCCAAACATCGATATGTGATTAATTGAACTATATTCAGATTAGCATTATTGAATTAGTATAGAATCTTATAAGTCAATAAAAAAATTATTAAATTAAACAATTTAATTAATTTTAGATCAAATATATGTTTTAGTTTCAAACGTCGAGTGTTTTTTAATTAGCCTTATTTTTTCTTTTAGATTTATGTCAATTTCCTTTTTAATATCACACTAGGTATGTTTATTGACTAAAAAAAATTTGTGTAATTGAAAAATACTAAAATATAAGAAAATAATTTTTTTTTAAACATAAGAAAATAAATTGAAACTTTTTTTCAACACAAATAAATTGAAATTTTTTAAACAATATGAATTAAAGAGTATGGATACCTAAATATTACCGAAACATATATTTAGCTTAAATTTTATATGGAGAAAAAAACAACAAATGTCCAAACAAAATATAGAAATACAGTATGGTATTGTATAAAATAATGTAATTATAGAAGAAATATGAGTAATTTTGAAGACCAAAAAATTAAATTAAATTAAAATATGACTGTTTGTTTTTCCCTCAAATGTCATTTCATAACTCTCTTTAACCATTTGAAATTTTTCTATTTTACATTGAAATTCACATAAAGGTAATATATTAGCATTTTTGGGTCCCATTCTTACTTTAGGGACAGACGTTTAAAAAATAATTTATTTATTTACTTATATTAATTTTATCTATATTTTTTTTAAATAAAGATAAAGCATCGGGCCAATGAATATTCTTATATTAATTTTATCTATATATCTTTTTTAAATAAAGATAAAGCATCGGGCCATTTCATATTTCTTATTTTTTATTTTTCTTTATTGTTTGTCATTTCCTCCTTTTCAATTAAGATAATCGAAATACTTTGGTAACTGTTTCAGTTTCTTGTTTTTTTTATTCTTTATTGTTTTCTAAAAATCTTAGATTAAAAAAATGTTAAAGTTTTACCTGAAGTTTTAAATTAAATATTCAAATTTGATATTTTTATGCATTTAAAAAATAAAATGATAAAATAATATTTTTATCTAAATTTGAAAAAAAAAAACAAAGAAACATGAATAGAAAAAACAAAAAAAGATTATTTTTCTTGTTCACAAAATTTCTCTATAATTTTGTAAACGTTACTAAAAAAAATAAAAAATGAGAAACAGAAATAGTTACCTAATGCTTATGTTTCTAAAACTTAAAACGAGCAATGAGAAACAAAATAATATTAACGTTACCAAACCGGGGATTGACATGTTAATCTTATTTGAGAGTAGTTACAACCAAAAAAAAAAGTTTAATTTACTGTGTAGGAATATTAATATTCGTTGATAATACATTAACTTAATTAATTTATATCATTTTTCTTTATGGGTCTATATTATAGTTTGAAATTGAGATTCTCCCTACTTACCTAGCTTAAACCAACTCTTCTTCTAAACTTATATCCTTATTCTTTTTAATGAATTAAAACGTGCTAATGTTTATAAGTAATAATAAAAATCTTGATATATTGATATATACATTATACAATTCAATTAATATCTAATAAAAAATATTTTATATCATCCTTAATTCAATAAAATATATAAGAATTTAAAAGTCTATTTAACAACTATTTTATTTGTAATTTTCTAATTAAAGAAATTAAATTTATGCATTAACATTTTGAAAACTCAAAAAAGAAGTGTGAAAATAATAAAAAGCCAAAATATCGCCAAATTGTTGTTAAAAAAAACACTATTTTTCACCATTTTAGATGGAAAAAAATAAAGAAAGAAAAGGAAAACATTATTTTGGTAATAATATTGTATAGTAGTAGGTTTCAATTAGATCGAATCTTTTGTGGATTAATAATTTAAAATAAAAAATAGGATGATGACATTTGATATAAGTGGTAGGCAAAATGAACCACACTTGTATTATTATATTGTTCAAAATTTACCATCCAACTTTAGAAGGGGAAAAAAAACCTCTTGATTTGATTGGACTTCCCTCTAAATAATAGTTAATAATTAGTTTAAATCATTTGTGGTTTTTATATTTTCACATTCATATAATCTTAAAACGTCTATTTTATTTTTTTAATTAGGAAGAATTAATTATATTTGTTCATTTATTTTCTTTTTAAAAATATTTTTCTATGGACAAAAATGATAAAAGTACAAAAATCAAAATGAAAAATATAGGGACCAAAGTTTATAAAGGGAAAGCACGAAAATCAAATGTAAAAGTTAAAATACTATTTTCGTCCCTTATACTTCTCGAAAGGTCTATTTTGGTTATTCTATTTCCAATTTTTATCCCATCTTTATCCTTCACAATTTCAACACGACACCATAAACAATGTATTTCTTCAAATATAGTCATAATTTTATATCCAAGAGTATCCATTGTGCATAAAATTTGTATCAAAATTTTACAAACATCGATCAAAATAATCACTTTTTAGAAGTACTGAGCCTAAATCAAAGAATCAAAATAAACGAAAGTTAAAATATAACTAAAACAAACATTTAAAAAATACAGAAACTAAAATAAATGAACCAAAATCGAAATTACAAAGCAACTAAAATAGTTTTCTTTTTTTAATGAAGGAAACACCGCATTAAAAAGAAACAAAACCACTGAGCATTACGTCAAAATTACTCATGAAGGGTGAAATTATATCGAAGAATAAAGAATTAAATAGTATTTTAACACATAAGTAAGTTGATAGATTTAAATAAAAATGTATTAGCTATTCTGTAAGAAGGTGAAGAAAAAAATTGTAGAGTTGGGGAATAGGGGCATAGGCATTATTTATTGTTATTCCCTTCCTCTCAAGGTAAAACAACTTTGCCACTGCAGATGTTGAAGAATCATTCATTCCTTTCCAGTTTCCATTTTCACTCTCTCTCTCTCTTCTGTTACTGTTCACAATTCTGAATTCTGAATTCTGAATTCTGAAATGAGAGAACAACAACAGCAGCGGCAACAACAATTCCACTCCAAATCAACCCATCAATTGCTTTTACTCTTCCATAACTCCAGATTTCATCATTTCATTACTGTTTCTTCTTTCCTTTCTTAATCCCAAATCAGAAATTCAAACCCAGATCAGATCATCATCATCTTCTTCTTCCTCTTTCCACAGATTTTGTATTGTATGAACAGGACAATGTTGGGTCTCCGAGATGTTCTCTTTATAGCTCCCACGCCTTCTTCTCTCCATCAACAGACAACCCAAATCATTTCCTCCGATCACCACCCATCTCTTCCTCTCCCTTCCTCCGCCGCTCTCGGCGTCAGCGTCGGCATTTTCCCCCTTCTCGCTGCAACCCCATGTCTCCCTCAGCCGCCGCCGCCGCCGCCCCCGGCCGCCGAAGTTAGCGAGCGCAGGGGTGTGGACAATCTGAAGAGAACCCAGGATTTCGGATTCGGGAAAGGGGATTCGTTGATCGCCGGCGGGAATAATGCCCTCGACGAGCCGGTGAGAGGCGACGCCGGCGATTCCTCCATGGGCGTGTGTAGGGACTGCGGAAACAGAGCCAAAAAGGAGTGCGATTATCGGAGGTGCAGGACGTGTTGTAAAGGGCGTGGGAATCATTGCTCCACGCACGTCAAGAGCACGTGGGTGTCGGCGGCTCGCCGCCGTGAGCGGCAGATGTTGGTTGTGATGGACGGCGTCGCCACCGCTAGTGGCGACGGTGGGTCTTCTGGGTCTTCTTCCGCTGGCGCTAAAAGGCCTAGAGTTCTGATTCCATCACAGAGTACTGCCGCCGCCGCCGCCGCCTCCGCCTCTCACGCCTCCACCTCCAATGCCACCACTCCCCGGAGCTTCGAAACAAGTTCTAACCATCAAGGTAAATTTCTCTCCCTCTCTCTAATTGCTCCATTTTCATTTTCTTGTAATTCTTATCAAATTCAGAATCATCAGCAGCAACAATGAAGTGTTTGCTGACTCTCTCTCTCCAAATTTGGTTGTTTGTTTCTTAGTTCCAACATGATATTATTCATGTTTCAAAAAAAAAATGATATTATTCATGTTCTAATTTGCATTTGGATTCATAGCAAAACAATATGACTCTGTGAATGGTTTTTTATTTCAGTTCTGTGTTTTAAGATATTGAAACTTTACATATTTTGCTGAAGCAGCTGAACATGTTCATGTTTCTCTCTGTTTTCTCCTCTTCTTTTGCTCCTCTCTCCAACAAACAAAGGAAAAGATCTTTTATTAGAGAGAGAGGGAGAGGGGAGTGAGGAAATGTGTTGAATTTTATTGCTTCCATGGCTAAACAAACATATGCATATATCTTGGAATTTTGCAAAGATTTGCCTGTTCTGTTACTTGATTTTCTTCTGGAATTGTGATGACACTTTGACAACAGATGCAAGCTTCAAGAAGTCGTTACCGGGGCAAGTTCGAGCACCGGCCGTGTTCAGGTGCCATAGAGTGACAGCCATTAGCAGTGGGGAAGGTGAGTTAGCTTACCAAGCAACAGTCAACATTGGTGGCCATGTCTTCAAAGGCTTTCTCTATGATCAAGGAATTGATGACAAAAATGGCTTCCCATCTGTTTCACACCTCCATCTGGAAAGTGGTAACCACCACCACAAGGAATAGAGGCATCTCTCTTCTTCTTCTCCTCCAAATTTTCCTCCATCACATCACTTTCCTCCCTGCTGAGGATTACCCCCCCAARACTTGGTCCTGGTCTCGATCTCGGTCTTGCCCACTGGGAAAAGTTTCATATCTCTACTGGAATTCAGTGCTCTGTTCTGTTATCTATAAGTTCTATATAGTTCTTTTCATGGTAGTAATGCAATGAATCTGCACTAAATAGAACAAAAAAAAGTGCAGAGTTGTAGTAGAATCTTCTGTTCTATAGTTTAGCTGGGCTTGGTGTAAAATTTCTCGAGTCCAATCATTGTTGGATACTGATCTTCTGTATATTGCTATTGCTAAGAAGATGTGTAACTTTTCATCTGTCCAAACTTTCATCAAACATGTGCTGAAACAAGCTATGTTGTCCCATCTCTTATTTGATTGTCTAACGGATGGAAATTGTTGATCCTCGAACGATGGAGAATCGATCGAGCATCTTGCTGCTGCATTACCACATTTTGAACTGATTTGGATCTTCTCCCATTGTGGGAGGGCCCAGCCTCCGTGCAGCGGGTACCCGAATAGGTAAAGTCGTCGGAGTTGGACCCCACATGAAGGACATAAGCAGAAACCGAGAGTGACTGAACTGCAGTCCATTGCATCTCATTTGTAGCAAAAGAAGTGAGAATGGAGAAAAACACTCTAAAAACTGAAAGGTGGGAAGAAGAGGCAAAGCAGTCAACAAATACCAAAACTTGAAAACAGATGAAAAGAAGCACTAATGAGTGGGAGCACACAAAAAAGTACCATTTGGCCTTCAACTGTTAATGGGTTTTACTTCCCAAATGAAGTAGGAAGCATTAACAAGAAGGCCATGCATTAAAAGACATGAACAGAATCCATAGGCTCACAAGTTCACAGTCCCACCCTTTTCTTCTTTCTTTCTTTTTGTCTTTTCAGGTAGGTGTTGTTGGCCCCCCATTTCACCAAAGTGTTGGTGATGTTACAAAGTGGTATGGAAAAAAGATGTTTCAGAACCCGTGGCTCGATGATCGATACGAATCATGAACCTAGATGCATAAACTATAGCGGGTGGATATGTAGGATATTCAATATCCTACAAGTTTTACGATTGAGAAGTTTTGTCAATTAACCTGAATATCTATTCTTATGAACAAATAACAACTAAAACTCATTTGATGTATTTCTCAATTTGATCAAAAAGTAGTCCTTCTCGTTAGTATAATTGGTGTTTTTTGAAACCTGCAAACTTGTTCCTAACTCAATGATTAAGACATTAATAATCATTCTYGATATGACAAAAGTCTGCTGGTTAAGATATTAATAATCTAAATTTCGGTCAATCCCTTAAATTATTCTAAAAGAACAAACAAATTTAATGTAAGTTGTCTCCCACCTCTTTAACCTAGCCTCTCTTCCTTTCTTTTCAAAATGAGATCTTTTTTTCTTTTTCCCTCTCTCTCTAACTCTCTAAGTAGAATGAGATGGAGGGGGGGCCTCCACAACTCACTCATTTACTTTTCTTTCATTCTTCTTTTTCATTAACTGTTTGTGGGGATAGAGAAGAACATCTTTCTAAAGTAGGTGAGTGGGAGGAAATAAAAGATGAGCTTTTTTTTTTCTCAAAAGAAAACTAGGTTATGGAAGTGAAAAGAAAATAGGGGTGAAAAATGGAAAAGGAAAAGAAAATGAATGAAAAAAAAAAAAGAATAGATAACAAGTTACAACTTAGTAACACATAGGTCTTCAGCTTTTGGTTAATACATTTACAAATTAGTAACACTTGGGAGTGGGAGAGGTGAGGGTGACAACTCTCATCTATAACTTTTCTAAATCATCACAATTATCTAATAACTCTCTAAACTTGGAATGAAACCAAAAAAAAAAAAATTACAATGCATAATTGCCAGAGCTCTGCATTGTTACCTTAATTTATACACCAAATGGTTTGGTTGCCTTTTCTTTTCTTTTTTTCGTGGCCAAACGCTACGACTCTATCAAAAACCGATAACCGATATCATTTCTCACAACGGACCGACTGTACAAGGATGGCCACTGGCTGCAAGTTTTGATGAATTGAGTTGGTGGGTCAGTATAACAACTTCTTCAAGTGTCTTCTAGAAAAATTCTGAAGACGAAATCTCGAAAGCGTTTCGAGTATTGCTTTGGATCGACAGCAGATATCGATGATGGGTCGTATTGAAACGATTTGTAAGCATGCTCGAGTTTTTTGCTGATGTCATAGTCTTGTAGTATGTCGATTATACCAAAGAAAATGATCACATCATACAACTCCCCAGTGGGCTCTCCTACTAGCTGAGCTTCGGGTTCTCCCCGTCTCACTGTCCGTTCTGCCCGTGCTGGCATGTTGATGCCTAATCTAATGGAAGCCCACCTGAAAAAAGTCCATAACATGAGAAACCAAATGGTCAGACTTCAGAGCAATTACTTCCAGAGATGGTCATATTTGAGTTGATGATGATGATGTTAAACAAGAAAGCTTCTATTTGAATTGATGATAATAAGCCAGTTCACTATTGAAGAAATCAGGCATTATTATTCAGAAATTTCACTGGAGAAGGCGAAAAGCTAACATGGTAAAGCAAAGTAAAACTGATTCATCAGCAAAATATCGAACACAATGGTGGAACGAGAAGGTTCCTGCAAGATTTCAGGAATTGAATAGAATACTACTACTTCATGAGTTCTTTCTACCTGGTAGAGTCACCAGCAAGTTCTTCCTTGTCTGCTCCTGATTGACCATCTGCTTCGTTTTCGGGATCTATACTTCCTGCAAGATATCACATTTTCAAACATCAGATTGGTTGTTGAAACTATGATTTGGAGTAAGAAACTCAACATAGTTAGGAAATAATCAATTGGAGTGCAGAAACCTGAATGATTGCTATCSGGCGTGCCCACTTCCCGAAACGAAGTTTCCTGGAAGTGAAGACCAACTAATAGACTGTAGTCCATGATTCTCTCCTGTTCAAGAAAGTCACAATCCCTGTCTACTTGCCTGCATTGGAACACAATGTACAGGCAATGAGAAGCATAAACTGAAAAACTGAACCTTGGCTCCTTTTTGTGAGGCCACTGTTTTTTTCTTCTTTCATTCTTCTTAATGAAGTTTCATTTCTCCCCCGGGAAAGAAAAATGTGATATGAAACCTCGTGAAATGGCTGTAAAGCTTTTTTCTACAGTACTTCTTTGTGCAACATTGCATCTCTCTAGTAATTTTTTGTGCAATACAAAGTATTTTTATTTTTTCTTTGGTTCCATCGTGCAATATAATATAGCTCCTAGTTAGTATCAGTTTAAATGTAGGTTCACTTGATGTGTTATAGCAGGTCATTGATGAGATAATAAAGGAATGAAACAACTTCTTTGTCATGAACAGAAATGAGTAACAAATAACAGGTAAGGACAATTTTGAAATACTTGCCTACAAAATTCTTGGAACCAAATCTTCCGCAACCGAAATATGTAATTAAGATCAAGATCTTTGAGGGTAGTTGTTGCATCGATTTCTGACTCTGGTTTGTCAGTAGTACGGCCGTGAGAAGAACCTTTCAAGTCGAAACGCCGCTGGATATTATACTCGGAGCAAAACAGATTTCCCATTATGACAAACCGCACCTGTAGATCAAGAAAATCTGTGAATCCAATGATCCTTGGCAACCACAGTAATGCTTTGGTGATCCTTTTATACCTTTTTTTGGGTAGTCCCAGTTAATCTCACACAATGAAGACCGTAAAATTTGGTGACAAGAGTATTTTCGAAGGCTCGAACGTGCTTATAGTAGGCTGGAAGCATCCGCAAGAGAACCTGCATGTATCTTGGCCTGTTAAGATTGGAATATATTCAACTCACATAAATGCATACACGTACTAGAGGAAATCAGGAAAGCCTAGGGTAGATGCAATGGAATCAAGCTTCCATAACCGCATAATGATTGCAAAGAGGTGCTAATAACTCAGCAAAAGTTACATAATTCACAACCACGGGCTTGTTGAGACTACGGAACTAAGCTAATTATGTAAAAACAAATTCAGACAAGAGATCAGAAGTTCTTGAACTCTATAAGATGTTGGTACATTCTTATGTTAGGGAGAGATTTTAATTTTAAGCACAGATGAGTAATCCAAATCTGAGACAGCCGAGAGAGAGAAGAAAGGACTAACTTTCACTTCAGCCTTCTTCATGGTTTTAATCATGTATCTGTCATCATGTGTTAAATAAAAGAAACTCCCACTTTTTCCAGGGGAGGATAGTTCCCGAAGGGCATCATTTCCGCATATAGATAGCATGTAATCAGCTGGATCCACCTTGAACAGTTTCCTAAGAGTCCTGAAATTACAAATTTGATGAGCCATATAAGATTATGCAGTGTTCCAATTCAAAACGACAATGAAATTGAAGAGAATATGAACATCTGCCATCCAGTAAGATAGTATAATTCAGCAATAAAGCTTGTTCTCCTACTATGCATGAATAAATTTTGGTCTCAGAAAGGTTCTTTCATTTAAATCATTTAAAGATGTTCACTTTTAGCTCTGACCTGAAGACAACGGGACAGTAATCCTTCCATCTGAAGTCGTGAGATTGATGAGGTGGTGTATACTTGGATCCTTCCGGTGGAAAYTTTGTCCACACTTTCTCCTTAGGATCGAAAGCCGAATTCTTAAGATCAAGGGATGTTGCTGGAGCAGGCCTCCCAACAGAATGCCTGTGCTATGGAACAAAAAATCAGTAAGTTGAAATGAAGATAATAGTAGAGGCAGCTTCAAACTTCATGTTCCATAGCTAATAACAATGATACAGATCATTGTGCCACATAATATCTCTACAGAGTACATTTCTTGCTATATCATTTGTTTGGAACTTTATAAATACAATAATGGTAATAAGACTACATTTGAATCACAGATAATTTGGGGGGGTAGCCCAAGCCTTCAAGTGTAGCATTAACATATCCTCGTCGTTAAGTTTCATTATAGGAACTGGAACATAGTTACAGGCCCTGAAGGCAAAACTCTAATATCCAGTTGCAGAAAAGAAAAGACAACAGAAAAGGGACAAGGCTAAACTACAGCATAAGTCAAAAGGTAAAAAGAAATTCTTAAATCATTTATACCTGATCCCTAGCTGCAGATTTAGCATGAGCTCATAGTTCTTGTGTCCCTTTGATATTGTAACACCCTGTCTCTTTGCTGGCTGAAATCTCAAATTTGATTGTCTTTTCCCTCTGCTCTCCATACCTTGGGGCGGAGGAGTCCCACCCCCTTCTGTCCCATTTCTGTAACTCAGGTCGCTTGAACTATCATGGGATGATTCAAAACTAGAATTGCAGACTTTGCCATCAACTGATGTTCTTCTCAATCTCCTATTCCCATCATACCCTTTCTTGGAATTTGTTTGCTTCTGTGGCGAATCGAGGTCGAGTCCGGACCAACTTATCATCTTCTGTGAAGGGTAGATCAAAATCCTTTCCGCTGTACTAAGTATGCACTCATTAAAATACTCTGAATAGACCACCTGAGGATCCAAGACCACTTCACACTCAGAAGACCCAGATGGATAAAAAGTCCCACTCTGCTCTACAGGATCCTTACTCCAAACACCAACAAAACAACTCCCATCTGCCCACCTGAATGTCCCATTCCCTTTAGGCAATCCATCTTCCCAACACCCATCATACCGATTCCCATTGCTCCAAATCATAGTCCCATTGCCATTGATCTTCCCATTCTTCCACTGCCCTATATAGTGATTCTCATTCTTCCATTGATACCTCCCCTGCCCATCCTGAAAACCTCTTCGCCATTCCCCCTCATAATAATCTCCATTGGCGTAGTTTTGGGTGCCTTGGCCATGCTTCAAATTCATCACCCAACACCCTCTGTAGGTGTCCCCTGCGGAACCGGTGTAAGTGCCCTTCCCGTCCATATACCCGCTCTTGAAATCGCCCTCGTAGGTGGCGCCGGAGGGCCAGCTGAATTTGCCCTTCCCTAACGTCTTCCCCTTGTACCATTCCCCCACGTACATACAGCCGTCGGTCCACAGGTACTTGCCATGCCCATGGGGCATATTGTCCATCCATTGTCCGGTGTAGAAATCGCCATTGGGTATCGCCTTCTCCGCGTGGTGGAGCTCGCCGGGGCCCGGCTCGTCGTCGGCTGGAGCAACGGACATTGCTGCAAAAATGCTATTCGCCCTCTTCTTCGCTGAGCTTTGAGTTTTTCTCACGGTTGCTTCCCAAGCCTTCACGAATCCAGCGTATTCTTTGTACATTATCACTCTGAAACTCCTCAATCCCTCTTCCCCTCTCTCACAATCTCCACGAATTTTTCTCCCCCTCTCTCTCTATGTCTTTTCTTCCCTCCCTTCCTCACTTTCCTCTCCCATTTTCGCCTCAATTCACGAAACCCACTTCAAAAAAACACCGATCGATTTCCTTGCCTCTGTATCAACACCAATGCAGATTCTTCAAAAGCAGAGGTGGGAAAATGGGACAACGAAATCCCGTGTTTCTGTAACAGAAACTCGGAAACCAGGGCAATGGAGGGAATCAGACGGAGAGGAAACACATAAATTCCCCCTCTGCTTCTTCGTGAGAAGAGAAACCCAAAAAAAAAAAAAAGAAAGAAAAAATTCTATGATCGTTCTAGTTTTGAGTTTCAATCATGGTTCTGTGAAATGGGCACCCTTCAGATTTTGGAAAAAAGGGGAAAAAAATTAAAATTAAAAAATAAAATAAAAGAAAAATAAAGAAGGAAGGAAGCTGTTTGATTGATGAGGAAAGCAAAAGGTTGTTGGTACCAATGACTGACCTTTTTTTCTTTGTTTCTGTAATTTTTTTTTTTGTTTACTTACTATATTATTTTTAATTTTTAATTTTTTTAATTTTTCATTTTAGGAATTGTTTGAACCAAGAAATTCAACCCCTATTTCATTTCTCTCCCGCATTTGGTTCCTAAAACAACTAAAAAACCAGACATTTGGAGGGACGAGAAAGATGTTGAAGATTTTATGTTTTTCTGTTTTTTTCTCCCCATTTTTGTCTTTCCCCCTCTTCTTTAGATTTCTCTTTTACCAAATTTGTTTAATTTCTTTTCCATTTTATGCCCTCCCTTTTTTCTTCAAATTTCAATCACACCCGAGTTGAGTAAATTTGTAACCGTTGAATCGGTTTGGCCCGGCTGATGTTTAATCAACTTACTAGATGGATGTTCCCCACAGTCCTATCACATACTAACAACATTACAATGTAGTTAAAATTTGCTATTTTTGCATCAGGTAAAATCGGTCGAAACTAATCTAAAATCACTCATCCATCCATTTAGATGAGCTTATTTTTCAGTTAAACTTAATTCCGAAAATTATTGCATACTCCTTTGAAAACCCATCAACTTATTTTAAAACTACCTCATCAAAAAAGAAAAAAGAAAATTATGAGGGGAGGAAATAAATCAAAAAATATATATATGTTGATTAAGATTTGGTGAACAATGGAATTTGAAAGTGGATTAAATTAATTAATTAAATCAGACGTGGAGGCTACTTTGTTAATCCAAAACGAGGTCAAAGCCCAAAAGGCCCACTCCAATCCCACAAAAAGAGGTGGGTCCCACAATGGAGTTTTAGGGTTTAGTGGCTTTAAAAGGTGACACTTGTCCTATTATCAAATCATCATCATGAATGCATGATGATGGATCATACATCAAAAAARGTGCATATTTTTTCCCAATCTCTCCAATCTATCTTGGATAATCCTTGGGCATTTTGGTAATTGGMCTTCTAATTATGTTCAATATGTTTATTAATAGTATCACTTTTAATAGGYGTGGGGATTTTATTTTCCTTTTCAATGCAATCACATGGGAAAGTTTTTAATAGCTRTAGCGGAATTTTCATGTTTCAGTTCACAGGAGTTGTAATCGTGGTCCCTAAAACTGTATATTGCGTTCAAATAAATTTATATTCTTTTTTTTTGGAGAGCCACAGATCGTCCTCTCTCAAATTATGCTTCTCCACGTATGGGATAGATTATAACCATCTTAATTTTTAGAAAGTTTCCTCCTTTGTAGTATTGGCCTCATTATTTGAGACTTGTCGGTTTCTTAAGTAGTCTCGGACTATTCATTCTTTTATATATTGTTTTAACAAAAAAATTTATTAAAGACATATTTTTTATCTATTTACTTAATCAAGAGATACTACCTACTTCAACTTCACCCATTTATGTTTTTCTTTTTTCTTCCTTTTTTGAGTTCAACACTAAAAAATTTAAGTTATTGCTAAATGATTACTAGAAATTTAATTAAATGGTTGGTTTKGTTTGGTTSGAAAGCAAATAGACTATAATAAAGGTCATTTTAAATTTTAGGTACCCACSCGGACTAAAAAGTTTTTAAATTTGACCATCCTCTATTTTTCAGAAATGAAGGTGGAATGAGACATATATATAGGGATGTTTACCGGTGGAGACGAAGAAGGTTTTCTGGTCCCCATCCCTGCCCCTCGTTTAACTCCTTATCCCTGCAAAATTCAACACAAAATTCGCGRGAATTGGGACAGGGATTCCTCGCAAGAAATTCGTGGAGATTGGGTTCCATGGAAAGTTTTCTCTCATTTCTTTTATTTTTTAAATTATTTTTCAATAAATAATTTTTCTCTAAATTTTGTTTTATATAATTGCTTAATTTGTAAAGATAAAACTTTATATTTAAGATCTAATTCTCCCCCATATAAATATTGGATGGGTGGTAGGGAAGAATACATGATTTTTTTATATATGTTAAAAAAAAATGATGGAGTGCTAGGAATGTATTCCGTCCCCATACCCATTTAGGTGGCAGAGAAAAAAATTTTCCCATCTCCATCCCATTTAGACACGTCACATGTAAAATGGACGTCCTATAAATATAATTGACAATAATCAAGAGAGGTATCAAATACGTAATTCTTCTTTAAAGATCATTTCGCTGAATCTTTTTAATTTTTMTGCTTATTTTGTGATTTAATCTATTGCAAATAAAAATGCATAAATTAGGAGGAGCTCCCAAAATTTTGTTTGAAAAAGTTACATATTTAATTACTTTGGAATTGGAAAATGAAAGGGTATAAGTTTGTTCCATCAATGTTGGAATGTTCAACAACATTCTACTAATGATAATTATATGTCACATCATAATGATTCAAGATTGATCTCTAACATTTTGAGTTCTTTACAAATGAGTAATTCCACAATTAAAAAAAATGGAAATTGTGGGAAGATTATAATCCCTCACCTTAATTTCTTTAATTAATTTAATCTTGAGATGCTAAATAGATTTTCTTATGGGTTTTTAGAGTTAATCAATAAATTATCTATAATAGCTACATACAGTTAACGTATTGACGCTTTTTTCCTGGTAGACGATTAAGTTATTTCATAACTTTTACGTAATTATTTTCTTTCATACTTCCATTGATTGTCTTTTTAAAGTAAATTCCATTTAAATATATTATTACAAATCTCTTTAGATTTCATATACTTTGGAACTAAACTAGTATAATGTTGCTTAAGCTAATGATTGGGCCTTTTCTTGTAAAGGGTCAAAAACACTCCAACATTATGACCTTTTGAGTGTTTTAAAAGGAGATATTTTAAAAGATAATAAATAATTGGAGAAGAGAAAAAGAGAAGTATTTTTTTATAGCAAAATTTTGACAATTTTTTAATAAAAAAAAATGTGATGCCCCCTCCATTCATAAAGGTGTTTGGACATACCATTATTCAACTTTGGCTATCAAACAAAACATTTTCATTACCTATATGACTTATCCTATTGGAATCTTCACCATTTTTTTTTCTTCATCATGTCTTAATCTTCATACTTAATTAAGCTCTCTCTCTTTTTGTCTCTCATCACTCCTCTAAATATATTTTAAAATATTTCTAGGGTTTAGTCTTTCCCATCTTAATTATGATACTCGCTAGTTTGGTATACGATACAGTGTGTTTATGTTGAATTTCAAACTATCTTGAGAACGGGTACGAATTGAATATAGTTGAACTATTCGGAACGAACTATGTAATAAGGAATGACTTGTACAAAGAAAAAAGTATTTCACTAAAGTGAATGAGAGGCTGATTTAAGCTCTCAAGACTAGGAATTCATATCGCATATGAGTGATGTTCCTAGTGTGAGAGGTAGTGGGTCCCATGTTGCCGTTCCAAATTTTGTTACGTGGTTACGAACGGTTGGACACATTTTACCTTGATGTATGGCTTTCTCTTTACCAACCAAGGTTTGGCCGAACTGTCGAATCATYGTTGATCGAGCTATATATATAGGTTGATCACTGAATATTTTCGAGATAATGGGGAAAAGAGCACTGACATACCGATCTTTCATAATTTAATCTCCAAACACAATGTAATCAATTCGTGAGGTATTTTATACAGTATTAAGGTTGTATTTTCTCTTAATATTAATGAACGAGAACCGAAATCTTTTTTAATTATTACATCATACTGAACAAAATGCCAAAAGTTTAGATTTATTTATATAGTAATTGATGTGATCCACTGAAGCGAGTATAGTTCAACAGTAATTGACATATACCTTCAACCATGAGATTGAAAGTTCGATCTCTCTCCCCACATGTTCTACTAAAAAAAATGGATGTGATCCACTATAACACACAACCATCACATGTTTGCTTGAACCAACATTTAGTTCAAAACTTTGAATGATAATAATAGTTGGTAGTGACAAGTCCTTAGTTTAATTAGTGATAATTTGAGCCAAACTTCCTCACTAKGATATAATGTGCAATAATTAAGACTACTCATATATAGCTTCTTCTAAATTTGGTTTGGTTTGACATGTCATTTTCTCATCCTTCAAAGTCCTCTCCACATTATGCTTGATTTGATTAAACACAACTATATATACAATCACAAGTCCAATTCTAYATACAACTTTTATTTGAATAAGAACCCATCTTTTATCATCCCCACTCCCTTGTCATATTAAACTCTTGTTTCACYCCAATTACGATTCAGGCGATATACATCTCTGCACACTTGATTAATCAAAACCACCTCTACAAACGGAATTTAGCTCAACAGTAATTGGTATTTRTCTAAAGTCATGAGTTCGAACGTCTCCATCCCCACTTATTGTATTAAAGAAAAAACTTCTACAAACACAATAACCTATAGTCACTAGAAAAACATTGAACAAWTTTTATATTCTCTAAGACACTGAATTTCTACCTCCCACGTACCTGAAGACGCGTGCACRTGTAAATCTATGATAACTAAATTTCAATCGAAAAGAGAGACCCACGAAACAAAACGGCTACACCAACCATACCCATTTAAGACCAAATAACATCAACCCACATGCACCCATTAAAGAAAGTGGCTAGAGAGAAAAGGAGAAGCCTTGGCACTTCCAACACCATTCAAATAACACAAACACACGAAAAAAAAGACATTTTTTTTCATGGGTCAAATACAGCAAACGTGTAAAACCAAAGACCATTTGATTGAAAAAGGGAGAAATATAATCTTTGATGTGGGGAAAGGTTGTATTAATGGCAAAATTTGTAGGGTATGGCATTGGGTTCTTGGCCATTTGAAAATAGGGTTGAGAGAGAGAGAGGTGGAGGGGACAATGATGAGTGTAATGTCAACATAAATGGAGGCAAAGTGGTGATGATATGGAAAAGACAAAGGCCAGCATTGGACCAAAAATGAAGGTTTCATGTGTACAATGTTATGCTCATGGGGTTGCTCTGCTCTGGAGCTGTCCCCTTGTCAGATTAAGAATAGTCTTTTTGTCTCTTAACTTTTTTCTCTTTGCCCATTTTTCCAATGCACTCAATTCTATACCTATAACAAACATTCCACTTYCGTGCTATSTTTCAATTTCAGGTATTGAATTTTCGTCGATATTTTCATAGTATTGTAAAAAAAATCAATAAAATATAGACATGATATTAATCTGAACTGGATTTGGATATAACATCGAATAAAGGTTTTTCTTTTGTCTCTAAATTGCATTACGAGATTTGTATTGAATTTGGAAATAAAGAGGGTAGAAGATTAGTGTTAACTCTATAATGAAGAAATTTGATGATTGTAGGTTGAAAATTTTGTAATCTCACTTACTTTTCTCGAGTCAGTACATGTTTGTTTGGCAGAATAACAAAGTCTGTGGGACATTCCGTGTTAGGTTTTGTTGAGTTGTAAACAGAGTCTTTATTGTTTTAGGATGAAGATTAAAGGAGGAGTACAAGTGAGTCAAAGATATTAATAATGACATTGAGGTTTTGTTGTTTAACGTCTATTCAAGCCTAAACAAATCCACGTGATTAGATTTCATAGATTAAGTTTGTGCTATGAAACTCTAGTCCTAAAAAGTGACTTGATCAAAATATATTTTCGTGAATAGAAAGCGAGACTTGATCTATGATAAAAAAAAAAAAAAAAAAGTAAAGAACATTAAGTGTGATTAATTTTATTCTAGACCTTTACGTACCGATCTCTAGTTTATCGTTGGAACTTGAGTTTCGAAAGTGAATTAATTTTACTATTTTGATTTGTGAATTAAGAAATATAAGCTCCAAAATCCATGGAGTATTATTGTCAAAGCCTATAATAAGAAAGAAAAAATGGCTCCTAAATTAATGGTGTATTGATTGTTGATAAATTTAGAATTGAGAGAAACATTTTGACAAACACATGGTCGGCGTGGTGAATGTGCGCGCACGCCACCACAACTTCGGAGGCGGTTCCGTCGTCATCGACGGTTGTTTTTTTCTTTTCTTTTTTTTCTGTTTTTTTTAATGCATCTTAATGTTTTAATTTATACCTTTTTGTTAATAATATTTTACAATATGGTTTATTTTATTTTATTATTATTTTGAAAAAATCTCAAGGTCCAACTCTTCCTTATATTTGATATTTATTGATGCACGAAGTTGTGGGGTTCTTTAAAATTTGTGATTACAAATTATTTTTTAGTTTTCATTGTTAAATTTTAAGTTTAGTTTTTGAATTCTCAATAAAGAGTAGTGTTCTTTCTTATTTTTCGTTCTTTTTTTTAGTACAACAAATGTGAGAATGATGAGATTTAACCTCTTAGAGCAGTACGTATTAACTGCTTATTTACRTTCCTAATTTTTTAAAAACATAAGTGTTTGATAKTTATTACTGTAATTTGAGGAAAAGRAATTAAGTTTTTTATTTCGGAGTTTTTACCACCATAAATAAAAGTATTATTTATTATTATTGACTTATAAGATGTGTAATGAATATTAAAAAAATAAATATAACATAAAATTAAATATTTAATTTTAAAATTTATTTTATATAAAAATTTACTTCTTTTCATTTAAAATTTTAGTGAATAAGAAATAGTAATTGGGCCGTTGCAAATATGTCAAAAATATTTAGTAAAATTAGTAAAATAATGAGTTTTAATAAAATAATTCAAAAAGCAACGGGCAACACTTGTATTTATATTATAGGGCCACGTGAAGGTAAGAAGCACAGTGTTCCTCGGARCAATGTTTTTTTCTTTTTCCTTTTGATCACAAAACAAAACTAAAGCAACATACCATTTACGACCCTAGTCAAATTGGAGAAGGCTCCTCGTTGTAAAACTCTTGAATCTCACTCAAGACCTCTTTCAAATCCACAGGCCTTCAGCTTCTTCATCGCCAAAGTTTTGATGCAGTTCATGGATCGTCATCCACTCGTCAATCTTTCACACCAGCAAAAGGAACAAATTAGAATCTAATACACCCAAAAACTTTTAAAAGCACCAATGAGTCCATTTACATTTGCATCATTGGAAATGCCACCACTGTATCATTGCCTGTTTGGTACCGTTCTCRTTTCCTGTTTTTCATGGAAGAGGACATTTACATTTGCATCATTGCATGCTTGTGTGTGTCCCCTCCACAGCTCACAAAATTTGGTTCCATTAAAGCAAAAGAATGAAAGATTGTGCAGATTAGATATTGGGTTGGATATATATGGAAGGAAAGGCCACCACTTTCAGTGTGGTCTGTTTCAAACATTTAAGCATTGAAATGTGTAACAGAGCCTCACCCGGCCTACCGCTGAGACGCACAGGTTTAGGCGGCTGCTGCACCCACGCCACTACTCCCTTCGTTTTCTACTCTTTTTCATCAAACACCTTCCCCATCCTTTTCATTTTTTACTTTGTTTCCTTTCCTTAAAAAGTTACAAGTTTGAATTCTAAGCTGTGTCGGTTGATAATGTACGACTTTGGACGAGGTGCATGCAGACATTAGAACCTTACACCGATGTGGTGTAATGCCTAATCACGTATATTCCAAAATTTAAGTTAGTATACTGAGTTCGAACGAGTGTGTCGATGTCAAATTGGGTTTTCGTTGAGTCAGTTAAAAGTGAGTTTGCATTGACTCGTCTCGTCCTTAGCTTGTCTGAAATGAGGTTTGAACACGTGTTTTCYACCATGAGGGTCACATGACAAGTTCTGATTCTACCCACAATAGGATTTATTTTTAGYATCGTGCTTTTGAAATAATTTCTAAATGAGATTTTTGTCTTCTCTGGTTCTTGTATTTTAACAAGTTTCTAATAGAGCTGCATATGATCATTCATATTTAATAGGATGATCTTCTTCTTTTTTTTTTTTGAAGGATAGGGTTCTCGTTGTTGAATACTCTTTTGTTTAAATTTGTGCCATCAAAATCCTAAACATGTTTGAAAATCAACTTGACGTGTAATTCCTTAAATAATTATGAAGTCGTTCATATATGTTAAATTAATTAAGTTAGATGTTAAATGGAAAGTAGGAGATTTATTAGAACTTTTTAAATACATGGATCAAATAAATACAAAGTTTAAAGACTTATTAAAAACACTTAAAAGTATAGAGAGATTAAAATGACATAATTTTGAAAGTTTAAGAACCAAATTTGTAATTTAACCTATCATTTAACCATAAGAATTCAAATTGAAAATTTTAAAATAACACAAATTCAAACCGGTAATAAATTTGAAAGTTTTTGTCCATGACATCCATGACTCGGTCCTCTTCATTATTAGTAGTTACTTGCATCTAATTTGTTTCAAAAATTTTATATTACAATTGAAATTTATATTTTATATAATCTTGAATGTTTCTTTGAAGGTTCAAAATTTCTTATTTACGCCCTCGAAATTTGTCAAAAGAATGGCAAATTTGAAAAGTTTCTGATTTCATTCGGGCCCATTAGAAGCATTGGACTTTACTCTCTATTATGGTCCAGCCCACCACATGGCCCAACATAACTATACTGATGGGCCTACTAATTTATATCCATTTACTAGCCCTTCTAAATATTGGAATTAAGGACAGATAGCTTATTAGTTATTGATTTATATTGATGAATTTAAAAATTAATTCTTGATTTATCACTTTTACCATAAAGCTATTGTAACGAGTTAGTTAAATTAGCCGAGAATTTTTTTTTTTTTTTTACAGCTAAGATTCAACCAATTCTTCGAAAGGATTAAAGTTAATTAAGAGGGAATAAATTCAAATCTCACGATAGTCACTTACGTTAGGAATTAGTATATTATAGTAGTATTCTTCTATTATTATTTTTTTTTTGGTTCCTTTCTATTATTATTTGCAGTAAAAAAAAAATTAAAGTTTTGATCAATAAAGAGTTGTATTTGAATCCAATTCCATCTTTCTAATCATAAAACCAATGCACTTACATAAAAAATATCATAATATAAATATAAATTATATTTATTGCGACATAAATTGGGAGTATTATTTTATAACACGTGTATGGCTAAATAGCTTAATATATAACTAAATAGAAATTAAACACAACTTCATTGCCACGTAAAAAAAGGTGTCGAATAGTAGCGTCGTACTAGGTTTAACAAAATTACTTAAGGACTAAATTTAAGCAAAGTTCAAAATAGTTAAATTATAGATAACGAAATCTTCACACTAGAGACGAGACGAGACAAGAAAAAACAAGTAGCGTCGATAACAAAATTGAAGCAAAAGAAAATTGGGGTTTTTAATTGGATTGGAGGTGCAGAGAGAGGTTTTTCAAGGAAAGAAGAAGCTGCTTCAACCTGTCGTTGGTTTCTTGATCAATCAAGTCGCCATTATCATCAAACTTGGAAGGTGGCTGAAATGCATTCACATGAAGCTCAGGCTTGTTGACGAAGTGAAGGTCCAAAAACACTCCCACTTGCCGGAGATGGAACTGCGCCATCGCTCCCCCGAAGCCCCCGCCGGCGCTCATTATAGCCGCTGCCTTCCCGGCGAACACGTTCGGTGGCCTTGACGCCCAATCAATCGCATTCTTCAAAGGACCTACACAATACCGAGCTAGTGTGAGAATTCGAAACTCTGAAGAATATACACTTCCATGCTCAACAAACGTGACTTTTAATTTATGTGCTCACTTTCAATATATTAATTAATTAATACACATATTTGAAACTATGTTGTTTATTTGTTTCTCTTTTTAAAGGGCGTATCTACGTTGAGATGAGAAGAGAAGAGACTTAATCATGGTTTATAATAGACATGAACTATTACTCTCCCCATTAATATTAATATGGTATCAGAGTCCAAAACCTCAAACGAACATCCCATCAAAAAAAATGGGATCCGACCAAGATCGATGAGCCACAAGGATCCCACAGAAACCCCAAAATATTAATAGAATGAAAATAGTAACATTTTGAAACTTCAAGAATTAAAATAGATATTTTGAAAAATCTAACTAAAATAAAATAAATCCATTACATTTATCAAATAACGGATAGATATCTTGACCACTAACTATGCGATATATAACATGGACTAAATTTAAACTCCTGTCCTCTTTATTTATATAAAAAGTCATAAAACAAAGACAAAGTTCACATCCGATCTTTAATTAGTGGGTGGGACTAATTTTAATTATTATTTATTCCTCAGCAAATCTTTACATATTTGCTCGTCAATTTAAAATTGAGTAAAGTTGAGAACAAAATCCAACTAGAAAAATAAAAGAATCTCATTACATTTTATTTAAACTATTCTACCATTTGGAATACTAAAATAATATTCTGATTTCTTATACATATATGTTTAGAAGAACAGTCAAAATATTTAAATTGTAATCTATCAAAAAAAAGATTGAAAAAAGAAAAAAAAGATTTACAAATTTAAAAATCAAGCTTCCTTACACAAGAAGAAAAAGTCTGTCCATGGTCGCCATCAATGGAGTTCATCAACAAAAGAAAAAAAAACGAAGAGAAATAGAGAGAGAGAGAGAGAGAGAGAGAGAGAGAGAGAGAGAGAGAGAAACCGGCGATGGAGTAATTGTATTCCGGAGAAGCGAAGAGAAGACAATCGGCTTGAAGGATCTGGTGGCGGAAAGATTCGACGACGGCCGGAAAACCCGCCGGAGTTTCGAGATCCGTATTGAGCATCGGCAAGGGCTCCACCTCCAGATACTCAATCTCGATTCCTTCAATCGAATCCTTGCAAATCTCGATCGCTAACGCAGACAAATCGCAACAACAACAACTCAAATCTGAAATCCCCCTCCCAATTTCAACAATCTTGTAAAGAAATAGAGGAAAAAAAGAATAAAAAAAAGTACCGGCGCGAATAAGGCCGCGGTTGAAGGAGGCCTTACGGAGAGAGCCGCAGAGAGCCGCCACTTTAACCACCGGTTTCGTGATCGGAATCGTCGCCATTGTTCTCCAAATCACCGCTCTGCTCTGCAACTGAAATTGCAACTGATCTCTGTACTCTCTGCACCCATTCATATTCTATTTATTTATACTACTTAAATATTGATTAATTAATTAGTCAAATTAAATTATTGAATTGCAATTTTAAATTTCGTTAAATGCCATTAATTAGGTATTTAATCATTCGAGTTTATGAATAAAATACGTTTGCTTTTTTTTTTCCCTCCAATTCAAGAGGGGATGGGATAGTTTATATTAATGATTTGGATTTTTAAATGATACCGTTTATGTAAACATACTTGGCTATCTATGTTTTTGCATTTCTCTCTTGCTCGTCATGGTCTGTTATTTTGGTGGGTTCATATTAATATTCATGGGTTCCATCTCAAAACCAATTGGCGATTTGACGATGAGATGTGTAGTCTATGTCTATTATAAATCATTGTTAGGTCTCTTCTCTTTTCAACGTCGTCCAATCGTAGCTCAATGAAATAAGGCACACCAGTTACATTTGTTTAAAAATGAAGGTTCAATTGTCAACCCGCTCAACTAATTAAGATACCGATCTCCTATAAAAAAAGTAAGTTCGAACTCCACCTCCACATGATATTATTGTATTATAAAAAAATAAAAAATTGAAAGTTCAATCTCCCACCCCTGTTTGTAGAAAATACATATTTTTATGATTAGGACTTACCTGATTATGAAAATCCATTTCTATCTAAATAGTTGTTTTTTTTCCCATTAATCATCGAGCCAATAATTAAAATTCGTTTTGAATTCTTGATACTCTCGCGGCTTTATGTTGTATGATCGTTGAATAATTTGTTAATGTTTAGCATAGAAATTAAAATGACTTTTTAGGCCAAATTCATAGAATAAAACACTATTAAAAAGAAAAGGCTGAGCAGCCGCCATATTTAATTGGAAAAAAAAACAAATGGCTTAGGTAAGGGATGAGGTGGGGGAATGAATTTCTTAATTATTCGAGGCAATCACAATCACCTTTGAATCATATTCTTCTTACAATATTACTTTCTTGTTTAACTTATATGGAATAAAGATTTTTGTTACATTAAAAAAAATCAATAAAAATCCTTATTATTAGTAATCCATAAAATATATAAATAAAAATACCACCAGTCACTAAAGACCCCCGAAGGATAACAGACTAATCTAGGTAATATTTAATTGGTTAAAGCACACGTCATCGATCAAAAGATTGGAATTTCAAACATGTCTAACCAGAAAAAAAAATCCCATGAAGATTGGATTTTCATAAATATGAAAATCTATGATGAGGTATTGTGAAGATCTTCTATAGTTCAAAAAATAACATATAGAAAAATAAATTTGAAAATCGGACTACAAGGGTTGGATTTTCAACGTTTTTATTATAATTCACATGTTGTATGATGTTTTATTTTTGTACTTCAAATTGTTGGATGCCAATCGAGAAAATATATTTTCTCGCATATGAGAACAAGTGGCCTATGAACTAGTTGCTTTAGACACCATGGTGTCGACCCTACTATAATATGAAGGGGTGAATTTTAAAAATAAAAAGAAAAAAGAAAAAACCAAATTTTATACTTAAATATAAAGCCTATTTAATCCAATTATTAACAAAATAAAAAAAGAAATAATGGTTTTTGAGAATAAATAACGCTCAGCATTCTCCCTATTTCTTCCCGCCAAATAAAAGAAAATAAAAGTTCGAATATAAATTTTTGGTCAATATCAGATGCTCCTAAGAGAGGTATAAACGAAGAGGGTAAAATTTGAAAATTCAAATTGTTTTGGRGTTAAATATGAAAATAAATAAATAAGCCAATTACTAATTAGGATGAGCCCAACAACGCTGAAATAATTGGGCCTTGAAGATAGGTTATTGGGCCGTATTAAATAACTTACACAGAAAGCCCAAATTAAAATGTGCGAACTAAGATATTTAACTTTTAAAATAGTAAAGACAAAATTGAAAATGATAAATAGTACATACTTCAATAATGAAAAGGACATTTTATGTCCAAAAAAGAAAAAAAATGAAAAGGATACATTGAGCATTTATTTATTTTAACATTAATTTTGTTTACAGATTCATCTTTTATGTGCAAAATCAATTTAATTGATCACATTAGTATAATTATGACTTTAAATTTTAAAATAGAAAAATAAATATTTTTACTCCTGTACTTTTAAATTTTTAACTTTAAATCTTCGGTTCAATTAATATATCCTTGGAACCAAAATACAACATTGTCTCATTCAACTAACTAATAGACACACAAAAATTCAACCTACAAAATATTTAAAATGAAGTCACAAAAAATGCAATGACTCTAAACATGAACCGAGTTGCAAAATCAAAGCAGGTAAAAAAGTGTCTCGTATCAGTAAGAAAATGTTCAAACTTTACTAAAAAAAGTTCCAATGAATTTGGAAAAACAAATATCTATGAAAGTACCGTTTGTCTTGAAATTACCAAGTAAGAAGTATGCATATTTTACTTTAAAAAAATTATATATTTTGATGAAGTTTGCATATATATACATCTGGCTTTTCTAGTATTATTATTTTACTATCAGCGGTATTGTTTTTTCTCACTCATTTATGTTATTATAAGTTAAATTAAATTGAAAATTAACAAAAATTAATATATAAAGTTTTACCACTTATTTTAATTTAGTAAAATTAAAAATTGAAAGATAAAATAAATTTTATTTACTGAATATTAAAAAATGAATTTTTACCCAGAGAATAATTATGAAATCAACCTCACCACGAGGGGGAAAAAATAAAATAAAAAAATAAAAAGAAACCTCTCGAAGATTGTCGGCAGAGTAAAAAGAAAGGGAAAGGCGAAAAAAGCTCTCTCGTGAAGCAAAAGCGACCACAACGGAAAAAGCCTGCAAAAAGCTGCCACAAACTTTTTTTTTTCTTTTATTTATTTTTACTTCAATGGATTTCAAGAATTTAATCAATGATTTTAGAATAATAATAATAATAAATAACTTATATTGCTATGAATTTTAATAAATTTACGGAATCGTTTTTGTTTGGAGTAAAAATACCTTTGGACACGTGGAGGACAATCATTGGAGTTCAAGGAGTGAAATAACCAGGTCCACCTGGAACCCGTCGATGTGGCTGGGTTCGCCCATTGAAAAAGACTAAGTGTAACATGCCGAGGTTCGACCTGATTGGGGTTCGATCTGCTCTGAACCCGACAGGTTCGACATGAGAAAAAACATATAATCGCCTGTCGTAAGTACTGTCGGATCTACACCTATAAATAGAGGACCTCATTTCACGCTCAGGTATCGAATCTCACCTCGAGCTAAATATTGAGTCCGACCTATACTAACTTGAGCGTCGGAGTGTTTGCCTTCCTGTGCAGGTTCGCTCTTGAGTTTAGGTCGAGTCGGGACTGGGTTCGAGCTTGGTTCGTTAAATAGTGTGGTGCAATTCTTTGCGCAAACATTTGGCGCTGTTTGTGGGAAGGACGGTCTAAGTCATCCCGATCTAAAAAACGTGGACAAAGATGGTTCAACCAGAAAACAGTTTTCCCTTTAAAATAGTTTCTTTAAAGCTTTAAATATAATTTTTGAGTCAAATTTAGAGGTGATTGCCAATATAGCCTTTCCTCTGCTGCCCAGCCCGCGTACCGCGACGGCGTCGTTTCTTCTTGTCGATCGGCAGCAGCGTTTCAGATCAATCAGGGGTGACGACAATCTACAATGACAATAACGATATGCAGCAACAACAAATAGAACAGTACGTAACCGAATTTAATAGATCGTTCGAATTGCGATCAAAGTCTTACATTAGTTAGATAAGGAGAAAATCATTGATATATAAATATGAGACAATATCTCTACTAGTATGAGTCATTTTGAGTGAAACCAATTAAAACGACTTAAGCATATTTGAGTACGTGTTATCCTTGACATATATATTAAATTACGTTTGAATGGAATTTTAATATGATATATTAGAAATTTGTTCCTAGGATTCTGAGTTTAGTTTTAATAATTTTAATTTGGTTCTAGCTAAACTTAATCTAGCTCAAATATTTAAGGTATATATAAAGTTAATCCACACTCTACTCTAGGTTGTTGTACTTATTGTTTT
>NW_019104500.1:2113494-2140144 GCF_001995035.1 Momordica charantia | reverse complement strand
CGAGGCGGAGGGATTGGGTGGGGTTTATATAGGTCGCCTGTGGGGCCGTCCGATTAGAAAAATAAAAAATTATTAATAATAATTAATAAAAGCAAAAAAAAATAATAATAATAAAAGGAAAAAGCGTTGGTTTGGGGGTCAGCGAGTGCATGCATCTACGGACCCGTTTCGTGAGGGTGAAATGAATCACCGCCGTTTGATTTTCCAATTCCACCCTGTGGGATCCACGGATGCGTGTTTTCTTTCATTTTTACTTTGCGTTTTAATTTGGAAAAAAAAAAAAAACTTAAATTTCATTTAAAGGGTATTCACATTTTTTTTTCTTTTTTTGAGGAAATTTAAAGGTTATTCACTTTTAGGTTTAAAATCATATTTATTTCCTTTTGTTCCTTTTGTCTTATGTACTTGACTTTTAAATCAAACTTTAAAATAATAATTGCTTTTTTAATAGTAAAATAATAATTATTTTAGTTTTCACCAAAATTTTACCATTTAATTACCTTCTCAGCACTGTTTAATATATTATCTATTTAGGTTAGTATAGGAATATTTTTTTAAACAATAATTTAGGGATATGAGAACCTCCTACCTTCAGAAAATGAATACATATCAATTACAACTCACGTGTACGGTGTACGAATATAGAGATTAAAGAATTTACGAAGTTATTCTTGAAGTTAGGCTCAAATTTATGTAGCCTCCTAATGTTTCAAATGTATCTTTTAGTTTATATTTTTAAATCATTTATTTTAATCTTCAAGTTTGGTTAAGGAATAAACTCATTTACATCTATGCACTTTATTCGGTTTTTAAACTTTTAATTGAATTCTAAAATTAAATAAATGGTAAGTTAGTATCTTCTCAATATTGAATTACCAAAGTTTTGTTAAAGAATAAACTCATTTTCATCTGTGCACTTCATTCGAGTTTTAAACTTAAATAAATGGTATGTTAGAATTACAAAATTACTTACAAACCAATCAACAAACCGTATAAAAGTAAACCAATATTGGACCCGAAAATCAAACTACACAAAATGTTTAAACCTAACAACAAAAATATTTAAATTTATCAACCGAATCTAGTAGATAATCATAAAATTAGTATCCAAGGCATTAAAAACCATCCAAAACTAATACTAATTAAAAAAAATTATCTTCTAAAAACACTTAAAATTAAAGTATTTTGGTGATGTGGCAAAATATGTACTATTATGTGAGTCAAAATAATACAATTATATGATATCTCAAATAATTAAACATTAGAAGTTCAAATATCGCTTTAAGTATATTTAATTTATATATGTGCATGTGGGAGAAGGACTTTTCTTGACTTGCCAAAATAAATTTATAAAAGACATGTAACTAAACAAATACATTGAATATTAATCAAACTACAAGCAAACAAGCTCCTACTTATTATTATTATTATTATTATTATTATTATTATTATTATTATTATTATTATTATTATTATTATTTTAGTACAACTAGTGGAGTGGAGAATTCGAACTTATGACTTCTGAATCAGAAACAAATGTCAAATATTAATTACAGCTGAGTTAAGTTCATTTTGGCCAAACAAACCCCTACTTAAATATCGTAATATTGTATCCATGCTTTTAATTTAAAGTTTCAATTCTATTTTTGATAGTAAAATTAAATTAAATTTCAATTATTAAAGTTCCATTTTAAAAATTAAGCTTATAAATACCTCCTCCGTTGATGTGTTTCTTACATTGTTATCTACTTTATAAAAATATTTTCAAATTCTAAAGCAAATTTTAAAATTTATAAAAAAAAAAGAATGTTTCAATTTTTTTCAATTGAACTAAAATTCAAATGTATTTTTAAAAAATATAAAAGAAATAACTTTTCATTAAGCAAACGTGATATTTTTTTTAATTTAAAAGTAGAATATCATAGTGAAATAGAGCCTAAATATTTCTATATTTAATAAAAATGAAACAAATTTCATGATAAGTTATCCATACATGCAACGCCAAAAGAAATTATTATCACTTCTAAATTTGAGATTGAACTTCATTTTTTTTATTACAACATCATGTGAATGTAAGAATTGGAAGCCACTATTTTTTTTTTATTCTAATTTGAAACTATGCTAACGATTAAATCTAAATCATTTATATCATATTATTAAAACAAGATCTCATATTAGAAATAGTTAAATTAGTTAGGTATATAACAATAACATGTTATCCTATAGATTTGAACTTATTAAAAAGACATAACAAAATTCTTAAGAATTGGGAATGTGGTTGGGAGGGAGTGTGTCGGGTGAAGAACCGAATCGGACCGAATCAAAGGGACAGATCCCGATTTATTCAGCGGATACGTTTCGGTTTCGGACACAGAAATTATAAATTAATTAAATAGAAAAAAAAATCAATATCAATTTAATAAATCATCCAAAAAAAAAAACATTTAGGTTGTTTTTGGCTTTATTTTCTGATGGTTTTTGGCGTCGGTTCTTTGAATCCGGAACAAACTCATTAAATAATAACGTCCACGGAAACGACATCGTTTCAGATGCGGATGTCTCGAAAATACCCTAAATTAATTTAAATAATTACTTGAATCTCAAACATGAATTATAAATACAATAATAAGTTATAAAATCTTGTCTTGTTTTTTAAATTTTGGAGGGAGAATCGAAAAACGACGTCATTTTTGGATTCCCTTCTCTCTCTTGGCTCTATTTTGAAGATCTGATTCGATATTTATTTAGTTTATCTAAATCGATTTTGATGAGAGAGAGAGAAGAAATATTTTCTTAAATTAATCTGATTATTAAATTAATTTGTCAGATAATAAAATTCTTTTCCTTTTTTCTTCTTTGAAACTCGGTACAGATAATAAGGTCTAGTTGGTTTTTTCTAAACATTTTAAATGCGATAAATAGATAATATTTACAATAATGTTTTGAGCTAATACAAATTGAGTGAGAAATATAAAAAGTAGGAGAGAAGTGAAACTTTTTCTTTTTTTTTTCAAAATAAAAAGTCAATTTTTTTTGTGGTGATCAATAAAAAATTTCTATTGTTAAAGTACTATTCTACTATTTCTTTTTTATCAATTGAGTTTTTTTTTAATCGATTAAGTTGCAAAATAGATGAGAGAATTTAAATAAATTCAAACACCTATTTTAGGGATTAATGATTTCCATGTATTTTCCGACATCAAATGTTGCAGGCGGTTGTCCCGTGAGATTAATCGAAGAATGCATAAACTGACCCAAACGCTCACTGATATTAAAAAAAAAAAAGATCTCTATTGGTTAAATTTAAAATTACTTAATTTTGATGGTTGAGTAAAAGAACCTAATTATATGCCTTTAAACTTTAAATTGTAATTCTATGGAGTATTAAATTAAATGTCATCCTAAACATAGAAATGTCGTGAATTCAAATCTTCACTCCCGCGCACTGTCAACTAAATAATGATAGATTTTAGTTCAGGTTAATCTTTGTACTTTCAAACCATTCGTTTTGGTCATTATACTTTTAAAAAGTGATTAATTTGAATTTTGATCCCTATTTGCAAATTTTTAGCCCCAATTTTATATACAACCAAAACTCTTTAATGCAAATTTATGGCAACATTTCAAAAAATTTAATGAGAAAAATATCATGCTAAAATTATGATAAAAAAAAGTAGAGATAAAAATGAAAATAAAGAAATAAAAATGGTCACTTTTAGAAAAAGTACAACACCAAAATAAAAGTTTCGTAAGTATATAAACTAAAATAAACAAAAATTGAAATTACGAAGACCGTTTTCAGAATATAAAAATTAAAATCAGTCAAAACTATAAGGACAAAAAATAATATTTAAATCTTAAATATATAAGTCTCAAAATTGTAATTATAATTTTCTATTTATTAGAAAAAAAATGTTGATAACCAATGATAAGAAAACAGGTGATGAATTCCCAGCCTCTAATTTAATTAAACAAGTAAAGAAAAGGAAATGACAGAGAGTCCAATTTGGCCATCTTTGCAAGATGCATTGACATCAACAGACCTTTCCAATTTCCCTCTAAATTTGGTTAAATTTCAAAATTTTGGATTAACCCCAAATTGTTGAGACTTCTCATTTGATAATGTGTTTTGATTTTTTTTCTAAACAAAAAAGTTTGTTTCATAGGTTAGAAAAAGAAGTGTGGACGACTCTACGAGATAGAGTGACATCGTTTGTAAGAGAGATTCAATATGTTCCTTAAAGATAAATGTTGGCCGCACGTTCAACTTTTGCTTTATTTAACTATCAAGTTGTTTCTACCAATTTTGTATAACTAAATTACGCCATGTTTTAGAGTAGTGACAGATCCAAAATTTTATATCGTAGAGGTTTAAATTTGTACATATATACCTATACGCACTCCTAGTTTACATGTTTTGATATTAAAATTCTAAATTACAAGTTTGTTCTTAAATTTTCAAATTTGTATATCAAATCCTAAGTTCTATATGTTTTGATACCGGTGGGTTTCTAAATTTTAACAAATGTTAAATATGTCTCTAAACTTTTAATTTATATCTGTTAGATCCTTGACTTTTTAAAATAGACTAATAAGTTATGGATATATATTAGACAAAAAATTTTAAAAATTTGATCACCTATTAGATATTTTTTAAAGTTCCGAAACCTAAAAGACAACTCTAAAAGTTCATACCACTGCACTAGTAAGCTTATATAAGAACTTTGATGAAGTGAAACTACTACCAATTTCAAAGTAGAGAGCGGGTTCTAAGCCCGACCTAGATTCGTCACTGTTTGGAAGTGGTTTCAATATAAAAAAGAACAAAAAATTCACTTTGTCATTTTTTAAAATGACTTGTTCAACATATGTTACATCATTATTTGATTAATAGCATCAATAATAGAAATCACACAAACTCACATTTCAAACGTATCAAGATATTGATTTACCGTTTAGAAAGAAAAAAAAAACCATAGGACCTACGGTTTTTTCTTTTCTTTTATTTTAATACAACATGTGAGGTGAGGTGAAGTATCGAATTCACAACCTCTTCACTGGAGATATAAGTCAATTACTGCGTAACTATGTTCGCTTTAACGTCTTCCAGTCTATTTAGTTTGTCTTCGATTTAAAAAGTTATATGAGAAATTAAGATTTTAAAATCTTCCTTCTAATTTGTTCTAGATATAAAATATTACATTTTGTCAAATTAAAATATTACATTTAGTAGGTAAATATTTAAAAAACAAAATTGTTATAGATTTATACGTATTTTGTCAAATTAAAAATATATAAATAAATAAATTGGCCTCTAATTAAAAGTATTTTCAATTTTTTCCTTTAAAATTTAGTTTGAGTTTTTTTTCCAATGTGGTCCTTATTGTTTAAATTTAGTTTCAATTTGATCAATATAGTTTAAAAAAGTTTAATTTGGTCCTTTCAATTGAATCAAATTTCACAAATCGTCTCTACGTATATCAAATTAACAATTTTTTTCTTACTGAATTTATTTTCTATTTGCATTAGGTTTTTCTTTTTCCTTTTTTAGTACAACATATGTGGGGTGAAAAATTCGAATTTACAACTTTTTGGTTGGACATAGATGTTTTAATCCATTAAACTATGGTTATATTAAGTTCTAAGGCTAAGTAAGAATAGAAGGGTATAATTAAATTTTTTTAGTGGTAAAATATCATGTAGACAACTTATGCCACCTAATCAAATTGAAACTAAGCTAAAATAATAGAGAATAAATTAATGCTTCAAAAAGGAAATGGAGAATAAATTAACATTTCCAGAACCACGGCGTGGATGAAATTAAGGATTTCTTTTTTTTTTTTTTGGTTTATAATGCTTTTCATTAAACTTATTTCAAAAATATATCACCTATACCAAACTATTTAAAAAAATAATATTTTGAAAATAGTTTGCCGTCTCTTGAATAGAAGACACGTAGATGGCGTTTGATTGATGTCACGTCTTGAAAAATTTAAAACATGGTCGTCTCTTCATAGACGACCAATTAGACGTACTTTACTTTGATCGCCTCGACAAAGGATGACAACATTGCTTTGTAAAAAAAAAAAGGGAAGGATTACGGTATATTATATAAAGCATCAACCCTCATAGCATGAGTTTGAATTTGTTTTTACATTCTAATTTTTTTTTAATTTTAGAAATAATCAACTTTCTTTCTTCTTTTTTTTTCCTCTGAGATAGTCAACTTCCCACTCCTATTTCTTCTTATTATTATTATATATCTCTATCATCAAATATCATATTGAAAATTGATTTGATTCATATTTTATATTTAGATATCATTTTTATCTTTTTTTTTTTTACTTTTTAACTTATTTTATTATTAATAATTAACTTTAATTTTATGTTTTTACAATTATAAATATAATAAAATATATTTAATAAACCTATGATGTTTTTATAAACCCTAAAGTACATACTAATTTAGTTAAATAAATTATTTTTATAATAAATAAAATAAATATTTTTATTACGTTGCACGTGGTATTGAACTGGTATATATAATAGATAGGACTGAGATTCAAACTTAAGCTTGCATGGATAACAATCTAGGCACCTCCCAGTATACTATAACATAATTTTGATGTACATATACCATTTGTATTATATAATACATTAAATGATGTTATTATTACTATTTTTAAAAAACAACGTTGTCGTCTATTGAAGGGACGACGGTGTAAAAGAGTGCCTAGTTTGTTTAATTTTTTTCAAAAAATGATCGGTGCCATGTCTGCATATCGTCTCTTTAATAAAAATCATTATTAAAACATATCCATGAAACTAAAACCAATTTTGTATTTTTGGTTTTTTTTTTTTTTTTTGAGAGGTAGTTTTTCTCTATTTTTTGCAAAGGCAAATTTGTAATTTTATCAAAAACGTTCGTAGCAGTATTTTCACGTATCGCCCACAGAAAGAGAAACCACTCACGGTCACAATTATGTTTTATTTATTATTTTCTTTTTCATTTTTCCTTTTTCCTTTTTTTTCTCTTTTTTATTTTCTTTTTATTTTTCAAGAAAGTGAAGAAATTCCAGTCACTTTTCTCGCTGTCTTCACGTGATGTTTAATTTTGGTATTCTCTCTCTTACCAAACATGTTAAATGTCCGACATAAATACAAATATCTCAATTTTACGAAAATCGTAAAAATATTATTTTCCATGGATATTTTAATAAGATTATAAAAATAAAAAATATTTAATTAAATTAACAAATAAGTATTTCGCCCTTCTTAAATAAATAAAAAAACGATTTATATTAATACTAATATTAGTTGTATATTAGTAATATTTTATTGATAATTTTTATGTTTATCGATCTTTTTCTAATACTATAGAAATGTCGATTTACTTTCTTTTTTGTTTTAGTACAACCTGTGAGGATAAGGGATCGAACTTACAACCTCTTGGTTGGAGATATATATCAATTATCGCTCAATTATGCTCGCTTTTGAAAATGTCGATTTACTTCTTGATGTCGAACTCATGACATATGGAAATATCGACGGAAATGTTGACATGTTGACAGAAATTTAATATCCTGTACCAAACAAGTTAAGCTTTTTTTTAAAAAAAAATAATAATAGAGATGGAGCTTCGAAGCTTTGACTAAAAAAAATATGTGTTAATTAATTAAGTTGAATTGTGAGCAAAAAGCAAAAGTATTAAATTTTAATCGACATTTCCATGTGTCCACGAATTCAAGAATAAAAAATAAAAAAAATATGAGAAATATCAAACATAATATCAATTATCAACATAAAATTAATGAATCATTTTTAACTTATTTAAAAATAGTCAAATGCTTATTCGTTATTTAAAATATCCGTTACCAACTTTTTAGTTTTATAATATTTCTAAAAATATTTATCGACGTCGATATTTTATCAATATTTCTATAAAAAATTCTAAAAAATTGAGACTTCTACACTTTCATCAACATCGACATTTAAAACCTTGACAAAAATCTAATAAATTCTGAAATTATTGTTCTAGAAACATGCTGCTCATGTATTACTTGACACGTGAAATTCAACTCACACACAATCCAATCTAATCCAAACCAGTCAATTAAAAATTAATTTTTTCTAGTGATATGTTTACGCAACATATCCACGTGTCCAAATACGTTAGAATTGGAGGCAGAGAGAGAATTGTGAAAATGGAAAAAGGAGAATGGAAGAAGAAAAATATGAAATGTTAAAAGTTAAAAAGCTAAAATGGTATTTCTTGGAAACCACGCATCGTCTCAGTTCAATGCACAGCCCTGGACTCTGATTTGGCGGCGCGTCGCCCCCACTCGCCGACCCAGAAAGTGGGCAAAGAAAGAAGGTTAATTATTAGGTTACAATTCCACCTAACAATTCACATTCCACGAATCTAACTCTCACACAATTCACGTGTTCGTCCACGCGCCCCTATCTCTCTCCCGTCCTCTTTCCAACTTCAGTACCACAATCGTACGATGGGAGATCGAATCATCGATCATAGAGATATTAATCGATGTTTCATTCACTTAAGCTATGTTCAAATTGACCTCTTCAAATGTGAATGACAAACGTGACAAGACTAAGAGAGAGGGAATTTTTCGATACTACGTTATTATATGGATAATTTATTATCTACTACACAACATTGTTTATGAATGATCTAGAGTCAAGCAACGTTAAAGAATTATTTATGTGGATCAGAGTGCTAGAAATTTCTCCCTACTATATTTTAGAATAATAATTTCATTCATTATCAGCCACATCAATATTATAGTTTAATTAGAATACGTAGGATCCAACAATTAAGATGAACTATTAACGAAAAGAAATTCAAAATTAGAAGAAAAAGAGCATTACTACTCGTCAAAAAAAATGTAATTATTATAAAGAGAAAGAAGGTTGGAAGAAAAAGAGAAGAGGATGTTTTGTTTGATTGTTTGACGAAGAAGAGCCCAATTGGATTTGAGGATTGGATTCTTCTAAATGGTCATTTTCTTCGGCTTTTGGGTTTAAAATGTGAACCTAATTGGACTTCTATAAATCCAAAATGCCTAATTTCTTTTCTTTAATATCAACTTCCCAACCAATCACTAATGTCGGTTTCACTGTTTAATGAAATTGTTGGGAGAGATGTCTTTTTGTACACTTTGATAAGGGCATCTTTGGATTAAAAAGTTGTTAGATGCAAGATTTTGGATGAGTTGGTACGTTTTAGAGTCTGAACTTGGCTAGATTCTTGTTTGGTCCAGCTATAATTCGAACACATATTAACTTTTGAAGTTTAAGTGAGTACTTAGTTTGAATTGATGCCGAGTCGAGCTTAGTAGGAATCGCGTTATATTGAGTAGCTTTGTGAGGGATGGACTCCGCCTTTTTCTAGAGAAGTTTTGGAAAGTGTTGGCCAATCAGTTGATTTTTCGTCGGTAACGAACTGAGCTTTCGTAGGTTAGTCAGAAGTGACTTTGTGTGGCCTGCCTCGTCTTTAGCTTGTTCAAGCTAATGCCCAAATACGTGCTGACAAGCGAGAGGACCAATTTTATTTTGGTGTTTCTTTTGAGTTCTAAAACTGCAAAATGCACTCTTTTAATGTGTTGATAGCATTAAACCAATTATGTTTTACTATAGATCTAATCCTTTTAAATTCATTTCTTCATTTCTTTTGTGGAGCGTTTGGGGTGCAAATTTACTATCTTAAATCTAAGTAAACTTGAGAGTTTAGGGTGAGGGTTTTAAAAAAAAAAACTGATTTTAGAAAAGTTGGTTAATTTTTCTTGAACAGGTTTGATTAGTGTGGCTAAAGACTCTAGTTGTTTCCTTAGAAAACGGCAATGGTGCGTTTGCACTTTATTGATATCTAATTCGGTCACCGAGCAGTCGAACGTCTTTTTAGAACCCAGGATGATAATTGATTAGTTGACATTACAACAAGTCATCATGAAAGATCTCTACTTAGATATAACACGATAAAATCTTATGATGTGTTTTGAATGTTTGTTTAAAAAAACAAGAACATCGTGTTTACTTTTAGCGAATATAGTAGTGGTAACTTTTGATTCGACCCCTTAGTTTGGACCATTCTTTTTAGATGAGAAGGCAAAGATACTTTTCTTTATTTGAAAGAGTTGGTCATTGAATCAAATGGAGTAAATTGGAGGAAATACACTCCCCCTTCACCTCATTTCATAACATCCAAATTTATTCAAAATTATGGAGATGCTTTCTTGCTGTCACTTATTATTTTTTAGTGTTCTTTTGCAGGTCAATTTTTGGGATGCAATTTCCAATATGAATGAGGTTATCAAATTAAATGGAACTCTACTAGATTCTCAGTACCAATTTTTGATTGGGGTAATTGAGGTTTTTTTATTTTATTTTTTTTTGTGATTATAGCAATGGGTAATAGGGTTACTTTTAAAAGTTATTAGACATCAATTTCCGTTAAGTTGAGCTGTAACTTAACAGTTAAGTTTAAATGAACTGAATTTTCAAAATATTTATTTTAGTCTATAAGCTTGCTTTTAAATTTATTCTATTTTATCCTTAAATTTTCGAAACAACAGTTTTATTGTAAACTTTAAACAATATAGCTTTAAATATGTGTTACATATTGATCCAAGCATATATTGAAAGCACATAGGTTGGTTGATAGCTCAGACACAAAATAATAAACAAAATTAGGTTTTAAACATATTTTGAATACTATAATAATTATTTTTTCAAGTAGCAAAAACTAAAATGGAATACATGAAGTTTAAAATACAAAACAGAACAAACTTATTATGAAAATAATAATAATAACAAACTTGAAGGACTAAAATAAAATTTAATCGTAAAAATATCAAAATCACAATTTTATGAGAAATATTATGGGATATTTCTGACAGTATTATAAAAGCAAAAAACATTAAAATTTACGACATAACATTTCACATTTTTTACAAAATTATGAAAAATATCAATTTATCCCATGTCAAACCCACGTACAATGTTATGGAAATATCAAATACACCAAGTTCATCACTGTATCTGTTTCACGTAATCATACACAACAAACAATATTTCTCTTACCAAAATAGTGAGAAACAAACTTAATCTTTACCTTAAAGTTTAATTTGAAACCTGTAAAAACAAAAGTAAAACCCTGTTCTGAATTAATGAAATGAACTTCCTGATTTTACTCTGCTAATGAGGCACAAAAATAACTATACTAGAATTTCTTTTACACCAGATGATGCAGAGTGGAAAATTAGTACTTTGTCCACTAAGCTAAGCTTGGAAAACTACTACTAGAACTTTCTAATAAACAGCTACAATACTTCAATACCATATCTAAGGACTATTCTATTTCCCTCTATGGGGGTTGAGGGGCTATTATACACAGATTCTATACATTGGTTAGGCATCAAATACTTCAAATGGACATGAACTGGTAACAGAGGGCTTTGAATCAAATGGACATGAACTGGTGACAGAGGGCTTTGAAACCTTTCGAATAGGATGCCTACCAACAAAGTGGCAGCCAAAGACTAGCTAGCATTCCTCATTCAACATGAAGTCCAACTCACTTGGGGGGGTAACCCTCTTTCGTATGAGCATTTCGACGGTTGGACACTTCCTTTTTCGCCCTCCCCTTGGCTTTGAGCGGAATTGTTCATCAGCTACTTCAAAATCCCCCTGATTTCAGGGTAACACACTCTTTAAAATATTCTCTCTGGACGTCAGGAGTAGACGAATACAAACTGTTTTCTTTTATAAGAAAAGATAGAAATTCTATCAATGCAAGACTTACATTAATGTAAACATGGTGGCCACTTCTCTCGTGATTGTCTCTAACATGCCTGTACCCAAATCTCATGCCACAACCAGAAAAGCTACACTCAAAAGGTTTTTGTTCCAGGTGCACAACCTTCATATGTTGGCGGAGATTTGAATCCTGAATCATTAACAAGGAAACATATCAAAGATCAGATCCCATCCAGTCTAAATAACAATAATGGCATTCGTTGGGAGTCTTTATAGCCCAGCTAAAAGTAGTTTAACCAATAAAGGAATTTACAGAGTCTGGGCTACTTACAGTTGAAAACACTTTACTACAGCCCTCATGCGGGCATTGAATTATCTTTTGTGGACCTTCACTTTCATGCTTACGTAGATGTCGTTTGATGTTCTTCCTCAATTTTTCAGATCCACATATCTCACATTTAATATATTGGTGGCAGGATTGTATATGAGCCTTAAGACATTGCTTGTTGGTGAAAGGTCGCATGCAACCCGGTTCAGCACAATATGCCTCTATTGAATCCAGCTTAACTACAGTTAATTTGAATAAATACATTGATATCTTAAATCAAGCAGTTAAAATTTAGTAGAGAATAAAAAGATGGGAACTTGCCATGGGAATCCTCATGTTTTTGCAATTGAGATCCATATCTGAACACCTTTCCACATCCATCTTCTGGACAAACAAACTGCTTCTCACATTTAGCTTCAGGACGAGCATCATCTTCATGGAAATTTTTCCAGTGTCTTTTCAAACTGTCTTGACTTGCAAATTCATTGCTGCAGCTCTCAATTGGACACTTGAATACATTTCCTTGATGTTGGAGTAGGTGGCGAGTCAAATGATCCTTTCTTCTATAACTGGCTTGACAACCATCTATTGAGCAGATGTATGGCCTCTGCAGAAAAATAATGCAATAAAATTGGTCAACTGAAATTTTCAAATAAGAAGTCTCTTCCCAACATTCTCAATTACTAGACTTCAAACCTCAAAATACTGAAGCGTGACCGAGGCCCACTTGATGGAGCTTCTCAGGAGGTCTCCCAACCTGATACTGATCCATTCAAGCAAGAAAATGCAGCCTCGTGCATTTTGGAGTTCTTATTGTGGGATCCAATGCTTCACGCTGAGATATCCAGGATCTTTCACATTATTTTAATATATTTAAGAATTCGTTCCTGCAAAACTAGTCAACTTCAATGCATGAAAAAATATGGTGAATTGACAGGAAGGTATTCAGAAAGCAAAGAACCGTTAAACAATTCATAATAAATGCAAACTGACACAACATATAAAGGGCAAACACTGACAATTGACTGCTAAAACAAAAATAAATTTTTCTTCTAAGGAGAACGCGACCAGATGAGGTACTGAGACAATCAAGTAAACAAAATAGCACACAATTCAAACCAACTTATGAGAAAATAAAAGGACATGGAACCAAAAGCAAGCACCTAGATAACTAATAATCATCCAACTTTAATCATGTGTGTAGATTATACATAACAATTTATCTCGTCATCAGACAATGCTAGAAGTAATATCAACCTTAAACGCCTTGGATGATGAACATAAATATACCAAGTAAGTCCACCGGCAAGCAAAAAGTTAAACAGATTTTCTGCATTAACATCCCTATAAGTGGAAATATCTTATAATACCTCGAGCGAATGGCTTAGCATATGCTGCTTCAAGTAAGCAGGCTTTTTGAAAGCAGCACCACATTCCGGGCATATATTGGATTTTCCATCTTTTGTTTTGCCTTCTCTAACATCCTGCTGCGTGTCGCTCCCCATCTATAAAAGAATAAAATTAATAAATAACACATCCAGATTAACAGTTTGCCTTCCCTAACATCCAATCAATGTCAAAACAACTCCTTCTGTAAAACTTAGTAAATTTTCCTACTAAACGATAGCAGTGGCTAAGAATAAAGCCCCAACCCAATCTGTCTAACAATTCCTTTCGTACGTCCACAACACAAACAATTATACTCTTACCTGACTTAAAAGAAAATTAAAAAAAAAAAAAGCCCTGATCGCGATCTATAGTCAATCAGACAAATGAGTGAAAAGAAAAAGTAAACGAGTAGAACCCTAATAGATTCAACCGAAGTCTGAACATAACAGAACACTAAGATGAACTCAGAAACTCTAACAAGGATGAAACAGAAGTAAAAACGAAACGAAGACAGAGATTGAGGAGATGGAACCTTATGGTGAGCGCTGATGTGAGAGGAGACCATGGACTCGTCGGATTTCTCAATTCCACTGTTCTTGCAGAAGCAGCGACCTCCTTCACTGAGGATTCCGCAGTCGTGCTCCGCCGCTTTGCCCATCTTCTCCGGCCGCTCTCTTCGTCCTGCGAAATCGCGGGAAGCTGAATATATATAGAGGGGAGTGGTTCAACCCTAGAGGACCTCTTACATGAACATGGACTTCCTCACTTTGGGCCTGGGCCCAACAACTTTTATATCAACATTTGAGGCCCTAAAATCCGGCCCAATCGTCATTGTGAATCATTTTGTCCCATTAAATTAGATAATCCTCTTTTTGAATATGTAAATAATATATTATGGCTGAGTGACTAAAGCATTTATATTTCTAAATAGATTTCTCTCTAGAGATGATAGGCTCAATTCCCACTGTTTCCATTTTTTCTTTTTAATTATTATAATTGTGGAGGTTAATGAAGATCTTCAACTAATTGATGTCTTCCTTTAAAAATGTCATGGGATTTATTATTTAAATTCGTTAAAATATAGTTAGCAATAAAAAAAATTATTATGGAATAATTCGTGCATTGTAAAATTAATATTAACAAGCCTCAATTAATTATTGAGCGTTAACATGAGTTCAGTTCAGCGGTAATTGACATTTATCTCCAACAAAATAAGTCATGATTTCGGATCATCTCCCCCACTTGTTGTAATAAAAAAAAATAATTATTCAGCATTTGACTTACATTTAAATACTATTTTGGTTTTTGTACTTTCAAAATCTCTATCTTGGTTTAGGTGCTTTCGAAACGTTTATTTTAGTTACTTAACTTAATTTTTATTTCTATCTCAGCGATAATTGACATTTATCTCTAACAAAGAAGTCATGATTTTGAATCCTCTCCCCCACTTGTTGTGCTAGAAGAAAATAATCATTCAACATTTGACTTGCATTTAGATACTATTTTGGTTCTTGTACTTTCGAAATATTTTAGTTACTTCGTTTTTATTTCTATCTCATTTTTTTTCATAATTTTAGCAATACACTTTACGCACTAAAATTTTTTAAATATAGCCATAAATTTGTATTAAACAAAATTTATTGTAAATAAAAATTATTTTAAAACTTAAAAGGTTACAAATAAGGACTAAACCTCTTGGTTTTTTTTTATCGAAAAAGTATAGAAACTAATGCAACTAAAATGAACAAAAAGTTAATAATTGAGCAAAAAAAAAAATTGAATGGTTTGAAAGTAGTATTTCAACCTAGATCAATCATTAATTTTTTTTAAATAGTGATTTCTTAAAGAATAATTATGGCTTAGCTTAGAAATTAGAACTCCTCATTCCCATTTTCACCCCGACAAATATTCTCTTTAATAGATCTGCTTTCTTTTTTAACTAAATTGCAACTACGAAGGAACTCCATTATATATATATACTTTGTTGTAATATGCACTTGAAATCCTAACTTCTTCTTTTTTTATAAAATAAATTAAGAACTGTCTAAATATTTGTCTTGAAATTTGTCCTGAACTATTTATTGTAAATAAATACAACTGTTCTTGTTCTACTCACCAACATGAAGCCAGTGAAGGGGCAAGTGAAGGGGCAGAGATCAGCCACAGAACATTGAAAGATTAATGTTCAGAATTTTTATAACTAAATATATTATTTGTACAATACTCATAATAATCGTGTGTTATACATACATACATATATATATATATCCGAAACTCGTAAGGTTATCTGATGCTATAAATATCGTTTACTAAACAAGGGTAGATCTGCAGCATAGCTCTCCTTGTGTTTCCTACGATTACAAAGTCCATCCCTTCGGACTCCTCCATTTACCCACTGTACATCCTGCCCTATTAACGACATGCGGTACCGTGCAACTTACATTCATAACCAGGATGTTTTGTTAGCCTAGTGTGGTGATGGTGGTAACAGTTTCGGTTTTGCAGCGAAAATGGAGCTAATGGGAGGAGTTGAAGCCATTAGGCTCATGAGCCAACTTAGATGTGGAGGGTATGGCAAAGGATCCTCGTCGTGTTAGTTATCGTCAAGAACAACGTCAGCAGGATCTCCGATCCACAGTCTGCCCTCTCTCCATCGAAACTTAATCTGCAACTTCCCATTTGCGTCGACTCCGACCACTTGGCCCTTGCTTGCATGAGTCTCCATTCCCCATTCCCAACGAGGTTTGACAAGCCCTTCTCTAATCCTCACTTTGTCTCCGATCTTGAATGGCCTCACCCGTTCCATTTCCCATGCCTTGCAAACCCACAGCTTCTTCTCCATGAAGCAGAATGCAACGAAAAGTTCTCCATTTTCCTCGCGATGAACCACCCCGATGCTCGAATGAGTCACCTCGCCCCATTGATAGGTCGGTGTCGAAACAGATGCCTTGACCCGAACCCAGTCTCTGACATGAAATTCCTCATCTTGTACTAGCTCTACTTCAGCTGGATCTAGCATCCAAGCTTTAGACCCAGCCGCAGTATATATCTTGAGCTTTCCATCAGCATCAATAGCCGATATCATTCCAACACTTGAACGATTGTGGACTGACCAACCGAATCTCGGTTGACTTATGGATGATTTAACCCGAACCTTCTGTCCGACCATTAACCGATCCACCCTGTCTAATTGGGTAATAGGGCCAACCCAACTTTCTTGCTCACCACAGAACAGCACACAAACTCTTCCATTCCATTCATCCCCTTCAAAACTTAATCCTTGCACCACCCCAATACTTCCAGGTCCAATTGATTTCCATTTGTCGGTCTTCTCTCTCACTCTAACCCACTCTCCTGCCTCAAACATTTCTTCTATCTCGAGATCTGCAGGATCGCCCCTCCACAGCCCGGGGACACCGAAGAATACGACCCTAACTTCACCATCAGAATGCACACTAGTTATTATACCCCGTGAATCAGATTGAGCCCCTCTCCAACCCCACATTGGCTCAGACATTCCAGGGCGAAATCGAACATACTGCCCAACTTTGTAGCACGGAACCTTCTCAACATCTGAAGCATGAGCAAGCCACCTGGTTCTACGAGTACAGCAAGCTAACTCAAGGAACAAACTTTCCTGTACACTATGCACCACTGCAAAACCATCTCTTCCAGCAATATTCCAGTCATAAGTAGGCCTATTTCCAGTATTACGCTTTGAACGTACCCAATCACCGACTTCAAATCCTGAAAGTTGTTCTGCATCCCCCGGACAAACTTTCCACAAACTCTGTCTCCCAGCCACCTTGACCTGCATAAAAATAAACAAAACAAAACTCAATCCAGAATACGAGTACGGGGAAACTGAAATATCGATGACAACCTTGCGGCTCGTTATGTGATGTTTTACTCCACCATGGGGAAAAATATTTCTCAGTATAATGCAAAACAGTAGTAGGATATGCTCACATTCAATGCCCCATCCATGTCAACTCTAGCTATTTTTCCAACTGTAGCAGGGCTTTCATTTGACCATCCAAGACGTGGTTGAGCGACAGAAGACATTATATGTATTTCTTGACCTACTTCAAAAGGAGGCACCTTCTCGACATCAGTCAATGAGCAACAAAAAAGCTTGCTCCTGAAGCAGAAGGCAATTCCCATCTCGACGTCTTCCTTCAACGTATGAATAACTCCAATGCTGTTCCTTGAGATATCCTCCCACCCATATTTTGGAGATGACACTGAAGCTTTCACTCTAACCCAGTCACCGACCTACCCAAGAGAAATAATGGTAGATTCCTATGTGAGAGAGAGATGCATGGTCTATAATGAAGCGACTACTTGTCAAATCATGAGGTAGAGACAAACATAAAAAATGAATTTACCTTAAAATCATCCACCTTTTCCACGTCAGAAGGATCGGCTTGCCAAGGAATTGGACGATTTGGTATATCAATAATGAGGAGGCCATCACTCGCTATTTCACTAATTCTTCCAATGCTATGATGGGTCTCACCACCCCAAGCATATCGAGGTTCTGCAACAGAGCGCTTAACACACACCTGATCTCCAATCTGTAATCGGAATCTATAGGATCAGAAAAATGAACCACCAAATGAGAGTTGAGAAGAAAAGAAGTGCCTGTAGAAGTATGCAAATAGATCCCATTACCCTAAAAGGAATGACAGGTTCAACCTCCTCTGGTTCACAAAGCCATGGATTTGGAAGATAGCTTAATTCCAACAATAGGCTACCATCAGGTCTGTTGCAGTAAACAATACCGATGCTCCCTGGTGTTACAGATCCTAACCCATGCTTTGCTGTTGTGAGAGTGGGACGGATGCGAACCCAGTCCCCAACCTTAAATTCTTGAACTCTTTCCATTTCCGCAGGATCAGCTTTCCATCCTCTGGATGCTCCAGGAAATCCAACACGGAGGATCCCATCATCATCTACGCATAAAACAGTGCCAATGCTGTCATGTGATTGTCCCCGCCATCCAAACCTAATACAGCACAGATAAATTAGTACCGTTAGAAATAAGCGAAGTTCAAACCAGTACAGATAAATCACATGACTGCAACTTGGATCCAATTATCCGGATCTATAAAATGGAAACTGAAGTTTGTCAGTATTTGAATCAAAGTTTTTATTGGCTATAAATCAAAATATAACATCCTGTAATTGAGAAAAAACCCATAGAAAAAAATTCTACTGTATTTTTGGTAATTGTATTGAAAATCTAAGTCAAGGGTTTTCCATAGTAGTTTCAACTGGTAAGGGGGAATGGCTACCTGAAATAAAGCACATGATGATACAAGTCGTCTAGAAGAAACAAGGCTTAGGCAAAAATGAGGTGAGAGGGTTACACGTATAATAAAGCAATCAAATCCAGAGAGGCTTGATGATATAGTTTTTGTTCAACATTGGTCCAAGAGAAACCCTACTAGTTTTGTCAAGTCTTTAATTTTCTGTTGATGGAATTCTAACAAAAAAAATGATCTCGTAATGATGTTTGCAATTGATTTCCTCTTAAGGTCGATTTTAAGCAAACGAGAAACCAAAGTTTTTACAAGCTGTAAACACTACGAGGAAGAAAGCACATTATTAAAGAAAGGAGGAAAAAACAAACATCCTGATTTATTTTTCAGTTGTCCATAGCCCCATGGAATGGTTTAGCAATATAAATTTTGTCTAGAGTGACTTCTAAAGAAAAAGAAAAAAGGTGTTGAAAGGGCATAACTCTTAACAAATAATTTTTTTTTTAGTACAACACGTGGGAGTGGGGGATCGAACTCACAACCTCCTCGTTAGAGATATATGTCCATTACCACCAAGTTATGCTCGCTTTGGCTCTAAACAAATAATTATAAAACAGACTTCAGAAAATACGACTCTTAAATTCTGAAATATCTATCTTATGGGAGACTTGGAGGAAAGGAATCGTAAAACTTTTATGCCAGGAAAAAGAAGTCCAAGAGATGCATGATCTTTTTTGTCTCAATGCCCTGTAGTTTGCGCAGCTTCAACCAAAAAGTACTGTAACTGTCCTACTTTCCTGATCTTAACCAATTTTCTTTTATGGAAACCAACTTCTTTTGTGAAACATATTAAAATAAATATGTGACCATTCCTGACATAGATTAGTTGCATGCATACAATAATGAAAAAACAAAATTACTGTTTCATAGTTTTACTTTATTCTCCAAGGTTAAAAATAAACACATCACCCTTTTCAAAAACATAAATAAATAAACAGGTTTCGAAATATGAATATAGAATCACTTTTCATCAAGCCACTATAACAGCATCTACTGATATACACAGAAATTTGTATGCGTGCAAACCTGGGCTCTTTTACATCTTTTTTAAGTTGGACATGCTGTCCTCTATCCAGCGGGATGACTTTTATAACTTCATTTGCTAACACGTGCACTTCTCCAGAGCAAAATGAGACCATTAGGTTGTCCTTGTCCAGGATGCTTTGCACAAAACCAACGCTCTTATGCTTTGCACCTTGCCAACCATAAGTAGGAGTTGCAATCATTCTTTTGAATTTTATCCAATCACCAATTTCGAATCTAGACATGATTGAAATTCACAAACTGTAATTATGAATAATTTTAGAAGTATACAGTTATTGTGGTACATGGAGGAGTGGGTAACATCATGACATTACATTGTAGGTGACAGATGAATGCTCCTATGGACCAATGCCTCCAACAGTTCTTCAGAAATCCATTCCCGAGGAAGGGCCTCTAAGAAATCACGCAATGTCTTGCCACTGTCACCAGACAAATTTTCTCATCACTAAAAATTGTTACTTTAACTCTCTTTCTAGGGCCACAGCACCAGCAAAAAGTCTATGGATTTGAATACAACATTAATAATGGTAAGTACAGACAGGTGGAACTTGCCTGTGATTTCTGACTTCAACAGCAGCATCTGCGTTCCTAAGCATCACAATGAGCCACTGAAGATTTTCACGTATCATTTTGGCTGCATCAGCTGCAATATGGAACGCATTGTCGCCTTCATCATCCTAACAGCAATTGGCAAGATTTGTAAGCAGATAGCATAAGAAATTCTGCTTAGGAGAGAAAAGAAGATGAAGCATCAACCATAAAAGTAATTGTCATCGGCAAACAATTCTATCAAAAGGAAATATTCCTTGATAGAAGTAAAACATACAAAATATCTTATAAAAAGAAAAAGAGTAATATACACAAACCTATATGTATATTGTATAGGAGACCAGAAACCCAACAATAACAAAAGAGAAAAGTCATAAGAAATACTCCCAGAAGCTGAGTGCGTAAAACATCTTTAGCTAATGAAGCCATAAAATAGGCCATACATTGAATCCCATTGCATATACTCGTTACATGTTTGCCTACTTAATTGCATCTGTCTATTGTAGCATGCATTGTTTGCGAGGTTTTTTTCTTTCTTTTTTTTTTATCTGTTTTACTTTGTAACACGGAACATGTAATTCTTTTTCTCAAATTGGGGGGACGGGGGAATAGGCGAGTACATCAAACTCTAGGAGCTAAACATGCATGTATGAATACCACTCGATACTTGATCAATAAACATGCATGTATGAATACCACTCGATACTTGATCAACATCATAATTACAAAACAATCTTAGGAAAATTTGAACAAACCTGCAAATTGTAATTTGCCCCAGAAGCCAGGAGCAATCCAACACACGAGTTCGCTCCTCTGGCTAAGGCTACATGAAGGGGTATTGTATTGTGCACATTGCAGATGTTGACATCAACCCCCGCATTAAGGATAATCTAACCAAAATATTTAAAAAATATATCAAAATAAAGTAATTTTAAAGTACAGGAAAATAATAAAATAAAAGTTGTAAGAGCAGATATGTTATTCTTAGCATATCCACGTGCACCAGCAGTATCTAAATACTTGTGATAATACCTTGACCAATTCAATATCATTAACCATAGCGGCAGTATGAAGAGCTGTTCGTCCATGCTGGGTATCCTGACCAGCTGGATCTGCTCCAGCATGAAGCAATAGCTTTACTAGACTTCTTCCCTCTACAAGCAGCAAGAGTAACAAATAAATGGGACAAATTACTGGAATCGGGAAGAATAAAGTGCCAGAAAGAATATAAAAGAAATAGAACATGCAATAACCAATGAGGTGCCATTTCAAGTCATTTATTGTTTAAAAGAAAATAAGATGAAAGGGGAAGTGCAAACAAAGCAGGAACAAATAACTCTATAGACTAGAACTCAAGGAAAATAATTAAATAACAATGCAACGACAAGAATGAAATTTGTGGTGTAGAATTCTAAAAAAAAAAAACAGTTATATTACTGGGGTGGCCATCAACCAGGAGACAGCTGATGTGGTAAATTGGTTCCAACTTCCAAGAAGAATTGAGATGACGTCAAAAACAAGTTGATAAGGAAACATGAAATTAATTAGTACTCCCAATTACTAGTCTTAGTATTCTGCAGAAGACATAGTTCATTCAAGTAGTTAACATCGAGGTCAATATATTTTCATTTCACTTTTACTTTTTAGAAGTTGGTCAAAGGGGTTTTAAACCCATGGCCTACCTTTACAAATTAAAACTCTTACCATCAATGGGTTTGCTTATAAATTCCATGACATGCGACTATTAGCAACATCAATTGACTAATTGCTAGCATTACCACTTTCATGATCTTTTTTCAGGGCAGCAGCCATACACAATGCAGTTCCAGCCGGGCTTGGTATTTCAACCGCCTCTGCAATCTCTTCACAAGTTGCAATTTCCATCCACCTTTTAACAACAGCGACGTTACAGGCTGACACACATATGTGCAAGGGTCTGAAAACAGAATAAATAAAAATATGAAGGTGCTCCTTGCAATTTGTCAAAATAGAATTATTGGATAAGTGTCATTTTTGTAGACGGAATGAAAATTATATTAAAAGAATAGATCAGTAGTCCAAGAAAATTCATGGATTGATTCTTTTCCAGACAACTGGATAAGATAAATGAGCAATTCTTATATTTTTTAAGAAACCGAGCTTTCATTAAGATAAATGAACTATTGCATTTTGAAATCAAAGCCTACATACTGAAAAGGATTAGATAATCAAAATAATTTCTCAGACTATCCTCATATCAAAGTCAAAAGTAAATCCTTCAAACATGTACGAAAAGTTATGTTTTTGCTTCACCCCAAGATTCCCCTGATTGCAGATTGAATAATGTCTAGGTTCCGGATATCAAAAGAGTGACAAACACAGCAACATAGAATTAATAAAAGCATCTTTCCGGACAAAGATTTGTAGAGGCAAGAAAAGAGCTTACAAAGGGAATTATTACTAATTCTATGATCTTTCCCAAAACAGATACAAGGTGATTCTCCACAGAGAAATTTATAAGACTACTAAAATGTGGAAAACAAAGAGATATAGTTTTCCAAGGACCATCAACATGCCTTCCAACAACTTTCCAATTGGCACAAATGATTGAAAAAAAAATGGTCATCGAAGGGGAATGTAAACTGTAAAGAATTCCAAAATGGTGTTTATGGGAATTGGAGCCTTATCTTCAAAAGAAATCTTGGCAATTTAGAGATTCAGGAATGGATATCCTCAAAAATGTGTTTCATAATAAAAAAAAAAGCCCAGGTCATCCAGTTGGACGTATTTTCTTCACTGATATTCTTGAACATTTTGACTGTTTTTACAGATAACTTGAGGTTTCAACTAATGAGACTCCAGCAACACCATAAAAACATCAATAAGATGTTAGTAAGACATCCTTTTAGAAGCTGTTAAACAGATGGAACATCAGCACTTCAATTAGACAGAAAATATTCTTATTGCCTATTGCACAAGATACACACACAGGCTAGGTGAATGCCGTTAATACTGTAATCTGCACAACCACTCAGTTCAGAGACATTTATTCATTCATATACAGACTCTAGAAAAGCTCAAATTTTTTTGGAATAAGAGATCATATATCAAAGAGAAAGAGAAAGACACCTAAGGTTGGGGGTAGAGGTAACCCCTGCTGCAAGCAAACTAATACAAAAAACTTAATTAGAAAGATGTTTTACTTACGTAAGATTTTTTGAATTCAATAAAGCCATTGATCTACATCCTCCATTTTCCAAAATGACCAGAGCGCAATCCGAACATTTTTTGGTGACTGCTCTGTGCAGGACTGATTCACCTTCATCATCAACTACATTTGGATCAGCTCCAGCCAACAGTAACTCCTATGCAGATTTCAGTATGAAGGGATCCAATCAACTTTTGCAAAACATTAAAATGTGTCTACCCAAATGACTTTTGATAAAAAGAGCTCAACAAAAGACCTACACGCATGCAATCAGGTTGGCCGTGGTAGGCACAGACATGAGCAACAGATGGGCCGAACCCGTCCCTCAACCTAGAACTAACATCAGCACCTCTTTCAATGAGAACCCGAACACATTCTGGGGATCCTGCAGCTAAAGCAAACACTAGCGGAGTATCTCCATCTTTATCCAAAATGTCAACCTTAGCCTCCCTGAACTCCAAAATAGCCTCTACAATTTCAGAAAAACCACGTTGACAGGCCAAGTGGAGAGCTGTTTGACCATCATCATTTTGAGCTTCTAACAGTTCAGAGATTGAGCTGCTACAGTTTCCCGATGCAGCTTTTATAAGTAGATCTCTGCAAAGCAAGAGGGAGGAATTACAATTTAACTGTATTTGTTTCTTTAACTTAACAACCACAATAATGTTCTAACCATTATCAACTTGCCTAACACCACTGAAGTCTCCATCAAACACAAGGCGGTGTAGATGACTGGAGTTATAACGAAAAACTTCTGAATCAGACGTGAGAGAGGTTTCAGTTTCTGGGATAGAGGGTCCAGAGCATTTAGCTAAGTCACTGCTTTTACACAAAAAAAAAAGATGAGAAATTTGTGTAAGAAAACTAAAAGCACCAATAGCTATCTTGGTTCTTAAGACATCAGCTCCAACAATGCAAAGACCAAATGCTCTAATGTGAGAACAGACGTTTGAATTTCTTACTTATCAGGACTTGCATAAGGGCTTTGCGGAATCTCTTGCAAATTGCGAAAAAATGTTGTTAGCATTGTGTTGAATGTCGGCCTTTTCAAAGCCTTGAACTGCAGGCAGTCACCGATCATTTTCCACAATTCCCTAGGTATGCCAGCACCTACAATACTTGCATATTGTGGAGGTAGTTTCTTAGCCTTTACAACAGCTCGGTAAATTTCATCTGTGCATAAACTAGACCACCTGCAGAACAAAATCAATACTTGTATAACTACCTGATAACCAGAGAAGAGGGATGAAAATCACTTTACAGGATTGAGAAACACATACGGGATAGAACCAGTACACATTTCCACCAACGTACAGGCAAAACTCCAAGCATCTGACTCTATAGACATACCAAGCCCATCATCCCAGAACAAATTCAGCGACTTCTTAACAGGCTCCCATGCTTCAGGAGCAACGTAGTGTGGACTAAGCATTGCGCATTCCATGCACAAGTGCATCTTCGATGAATCACAATCTGATCTAGCTTTTGAGCACAGAGGCTTCTTTAGTATAGCAGCAAGTCCATAATCAGAAACCACTGCATGACCACTAGCATCCAAGAGAAGGTTTGATGGTTTTATATTCATACATACAACACCGGCAGCATGCAGTTCAGCTACACCTCTTGCAACGTCAGCACCATACCTAGTATTAGCAAATGCATGTATAATGAGAAGAAAGTTCATGGTGAGCAAATACCAATAATAGTTGTTTCCTTTTCCTGAAAAAGCTGATTCCTCTAGATAAACGAGATGTACATCAAAGAATCAGCACCATCCCTTGAGATAAACAGTCTTATATCAGATCACTATTCAAATTAATAACTCTTTCCCATAAGAAACGAACCTTTCACTGAGAACAATGAAAGAACAGAATAAGAACAAAAGGCTTGAGCCAACTGGAAGGATACATTCAGATGTGACAAATTTAAGAGGAAAATTTTTTAATAAATTAGAAACCATAGCCCTAGCCCACAAGCAACCACTTAAATGCACGACACTCTAAACCTCCTACCACTACACTACAAGCATCTACTCTCTTTTCTCGTATCAAAAAATGTACTCAAGAAAGAGAACACAAAATGGGATACTTAAATCCTAACGTACCATACACTTCCAGGCATACATAAAAATCATGCAGACTAGGAAATTATCCAGTGAGACTCAGCACCAGAACTGCAGGGTACTGCATTTCAAACTCTGATCTACGCAGCAGGACTATAGCACTCTCCAACCCCACTGTTGGACCCTATCCATACTCTTCAGTGTTCTAAACCAATAAGTAACCATGACTTCACAGTTCACACCCACAAGCAGCTGTACGTATCCAACAGCGGCAGCAATAAAGTGCATATTACTTTAAGTCCTTCAGTCCTTTTGGTTTAAAACTCTGGAATTCTAAACCAATAAACAACCATGACTTCACACACATGACCAATTGAAACAAAGTCTGCGAGCATGGTTTGGAAAATTCAGTCAGGTGATTGAGAATTTTGGAATGAAGAAGAGTAAGTCAGATCATTCTGTTTTTTATAAAAAATCTGAGTCTGGTGTTATCTTACTAGTGGTATATGTTGATGATATTGTGATTACTGGTAATGATTCATCAGGCATCCTATCACTCAAGTCTTTTCTTCATAGTCAATTTCATACTAAAGATTTGGGAATGTTGAAATATTTCTTAGGAATTGAAGTAACAAGGAGCAAGAAGGGGATCCTTTTGTCACAAAGAAAGTATGTACTTGACTTGTTAACTGAAACAGGAAAGTTAGCTGCTAAGCCGCGTAGTACCTCAATGATACCTAATTTACAACTTACAAAGGAAGGGGAGTTGTTGGAAGATCCTGAGAAGTATAGGAGGTTAGTAGGGAAGTTGAATTATCTTACGGTTACGAGGCCAGACATAGCTTATCCAGTCAGTTTATGAGTTCTCCTACGACTGACCATTAGATCGCATTGGAACATATTCTATGTTATTTGAAAGGTGCTCCTGGACGTGGCTTGTTATATAAAGATCATGGTCATCTTAATATTGAATGTTTTTCAGATGCTGATTG
>NW_019104500.1:2090551-2102063 GCF_001995035.1 Momordica charantia | reverse complement strand
AGACAAGATTGTTACCTACTCTCAAGGAACCAAGTATTTTCCACTTAAACAACCTGACATGTTAATTTTGATGAGTTATAATTTTAGTCTTCTATTATCAACTTTTATACTGCCCTACATATAAATTGATCGCCAAAACAAGTATAGCTAACAGTAATTAACATATATCTTCAATGAAGAGATTGTGAATTCGATCTACCACCCCACATGTTGTACTAAAAAAATATAACTTGGTTGATTAAAAAATTTCGAAAATACAAAATAAAAAACTTACCTGATTAAGAGATTGGTAATATTTTTTCTACGAAGGGTATAGGTTTTAATATCCTCACCCACTCATTTGAACTTTAAAAAAAAAAAAAAAAATTGAAAACAGATTCGAAAACAAAGTTCAAAAGCTGGTGGATTTAATTAATTAATTTGTCTTATATTGCGGAAGTAAATGATCCCATCTAAAAATTCTTTGCAAATATCACCGACTTTGCTTCTTCATCTCTTACAATATTATTTTAAATTAAAATAACAATATCACCTAATAACGGGGCAAAAAGGACACGAAATCTTTTTTATTTTTTATTTATTTTTTAATTTTTTGCCAAAAGGAAGGATACAAGAAACTAACAAATTCGCTTTCAAGTTAAGAAAAAGGGGTCATGTCATGACCAATAATTTAAGGGAGAATTATTAACGTGGTTCATATAAAAAATGAAGTTAATTACGTAATTTAGTTTTATATTTCATTTAGTTACCTCATTAGAATAATAAAAAATTTTAACAGTCAACTTAAGCGTAGTTAAATCAATCGCAAATTTATTTAATTAAACGTTTAAGTAAAAAAAAAAAACGAAAGTACCAAAATTGAATTGACACATTTTCTTTTCCTTAATGGATTTTAATATTAATAAAATTTAGCTTTTGTTGTTGTTAATTACATTAATTTTATCGTAAATTATAAACTTTCAATGTAAAATTGTTTGAATGCATATTTGCAAAATTGAAATTATTTTTTAAGGCACACTTGACCTCTCATTTTTTTTTTCTCTGAGATTCAAGTTTAATGTAGATTAAAGTTTGAAAAACAGTTCTTATTTTTTGTTCATCGTTCAGTCATCATTCTTAAGAAGGAAGAAATCATCGCTCAATCCAAAATCTTAAGCCGATGGATTTGATAAATTTAATTCATTTATGTGGATTCTAACAATCCTCCCTTCAATATCACATTTGATGTAGTTTTTTTTTTCAATAAATTAAATTGAATACATGAATGGGCGATTGAACATTCAATCTTAGTAAGCGTCATATTAAATAAGTTAATTATATTCAGGAATGGAAGGTTTTATAAACTTATACTATCAACAAAATAGAAATTTTAAGTGTCGTGAAGTAAACAAAAACTATCTAAAGTCTCTGTTCTACTGTATTGTTGTGCCACAAGCCTGAAGGAATTGAACCAACTTTCAGCATCAATCAAAATCAACTATTCCTAACTCTCAAAGTTCACCAAAAATTGGTCAATCTTAGAAGGGAAACACTCCTTATCCAACCCATAAATAGAGACACCCCTTTGAGACAGTATTCAATTAATTAGGCAGATAGATCAATCACATCTTGAATTCCAAGTTATTAGGGAGATATTTGGTACCATCATCCCGGAAAAATCTAAGGTAAAATACATTTTTGGTTCCAACAGACATTTTAGTCTATGAAATTTGCAAAATAGTTCAATTATCTGATGTAATTTACGGTTAGTTGATCTAATAGAAAAATGATGCGACAGTGATATGACATAATATATTAATCTTATAATATATATTGGATGACTGTACATTGAGCTATCAAATTATCTTTCTTCAAAACTTTAGGAGATCAAATAGACACTAAATCAAAACTTCAGGATCCAAATATATTTTACCTAAGAATCTATATCTCAGTCAAAGGATCCAAATACATGTATTGTGTTTTAATTTTTCTTCGAGTTTACAAATTACATTGCCAGACTTTATTTATAAATGTGTTGAAAATCATTTATATGCACTTGAAACACAAGCACTTTCATCCCGTCATCCTATTTTTATCTATCTACACGTAAATATATATCGTCACTCAATAACTTTTCTTAACTAATATATTTATCTACATATTCATTGTATCATCTTTTTGTGAGTTTGAATAATCACCTCCAAATATTATACTTAGTTTCACATTAGCTAGAGAAGGAGATGATCATGAATATATAGATGAGGACAATTATCTCCATTGATATGAGGTCGAAACCAAAAGCAAAGCCGTGAGGATTATGTCTAAAGCGGACAATATCATATCATTATGGAGATACTTGGGTTACCGTTGTCCTTAACTCTAGTATCAAAATCGTGCCATGTTGGTAGAGTTCTCGGAGGTGTGCTCCGAGGAAGAGAAGTTGTCTGGATAATAATCGTCATTACATATTAATCCATTGTGGTATTGAATTAAGCTGAAGTTGACAATAATCGTCATTAGATATTCATTATATTATAGTATCACTAATTGACGTTTCATAGGCCAACATGAATTTAGCTCAATAGTAATTAATAATATTTTTGACCAAAAAGTTATGAGTTCGAATCTCCACCCAACTTATTATATTAAAAAAAAAAAAAGTTGATGTTCCGTATACTTCTTTTTTATATATATTTATAATTATTTATATAATATTTGATCTCAATTATATTATACTTGCGAAATTAGATAGTGGGCTAATTATGTCCTGACCGGCATTCTACTAGTACGGGGCTCATTTCCATAATTGGACTTTTCTTCTACTTTTGGAGCCTTCTCTTTTTAATGTCTTATCCACGTCATATTTTTACAAATGCAATTTTTTAAATATTTATAAATTAAGATTTACAAGTATTTTTTTTTGAAATTGTACTCCATAAATCTCATTCTATCCTATTACATTAATTATTTATATTTTAAAAAATATTTTTTTTTTTAGGATTTAAGAGTTAGGGTTCAAGTTTAAGGTTTAAGATTTAGAATTTTATTTATTTATTAAAAAGAGAAGTTTTCGGGTTTAGGATTTATAGCCTAGAGGCTAGAGTTCTATTTCTTTATTAAAAAATAAAAATGATCTCTAGAGTATTGGGGTTTAAGATTTTATTTATTTATTAGAAATACATGAGTATGTAGTTTAGTAACTTTAATATGGGTTCGACTTCTCTATTTTGACAAATCTGTAAATTACTAACATTTAAGTAATTTATTTTCTAAAAAAAAATGTAATTAGGTTATTTAAAGAGTCTACATGTATGCTTATTCCATTCTAATTTAAATAACATTTATTTATTTCTTGGGGTTTTTAGGGCTGGATGACCTTTTTCATATAACACAAGTAAGTGGAGAGGCAAACGAAGTAATTTGGCATAGACAGTGTCATCGGTAAAAGTATATGAAACTTATATTTGAAAAAGGTGGACAGATTTCAATCGAGTCATGCAAAAAGGGTCATCCAGCCCAAAAACTCAGTAGTGTTTTAAAAATGTTTTCAAATCTATTTGGAGCGATTTAAAATCATTAATATTTACTTAATAATTTATGAAAAATATGTAAGAGTTATGTTTAGTTGAATGGGACAATACAGATACGGGGAGAGAAAATGTAGAAAGATTGTGGAGAGAGTAATTAGCAATTTGATAAACAAATGATAATTTGAATTTTGTTAATTTTCAGTGAAAATTGAGTTTAAGAAATGTAATTACAGACATATATATATATATATATATATATATATATATATATATATATAAAACATTTAGTTCATAGGTTTCAAAATGTTACACTTAGCCAAAATCATAACTCAAGTGGTTAAGACACCTACCTCCGTTACTATCTGGACAAAAAATGAGCCATAGTGGAAAATACGGGTAAAAGTGTATTTTTTGAAATTTGAAATTTAGGGACCAAATGGAAACAAAACTAAAAATCGAAGGGTAAAGGTGTTAAGATTTTGAAATCTAGGGATCAAATGAAAGCAAAATAAAAACTTGGGTAAAGGGTGTGACATTTTGAAATTTAAGGACCAAATTGAAAACTAAACTCAAAATTGAGGTATAAAAATGTATTATTCCATTTCTATGATAAATATGGAGTTTCAAAAATTGAACCTTCAACTTCAAATAAGGCGTTAGATGTCTTTACTGCTAAACAATCTTTCGACCAAGATTACATACTAAACTATGAATTATAAAAGTATGACATATTACGAATTATTCATTTGTATAATGAATGAACATTAGGCAAATATAAGTCGGAGATTGTCTTAATAGAAGAAGTAGAATTTATGTTTATCTATTTTTTCTTATTCATTCATGAGGTTAGAGATCAAACCCAACAAATGAAGTGGAGTGAGAAGTAATGTTATTTCAATTAATTTCGAAAGAGAAAGACACCCAATAAAACATATCCAGCTCTTTTTCTATTGATGGACTATGCACTTATATATGACATGATAGTTAGTGGATTGACAAAAATTCATATGATGATGAATTAGGGTCAAGAGACGAACCATAAAAATTTCTACCAATTTCTTGAAAATTTGGAGGAGAAATGATAAAATTTTACTCCTTCGATAACTTAATTTATCTTCTAAATTTATGTCAGTTCAAGTAAATTTATAAATATAATTTAAATATGTAAAAGTATACCGAACTAAATCAATATCTTTTCAACAGTAAATACTAAATTGAAACAATACGATCAACTTGAACAAAACTCACATTAAATCATCAGATAAAAAAAATCGTGAATTTAAATGTACGTCGTACTGAAATAAAACGAAACAATACCCCAAACAATAATTACTAAATGATATAGTTAGGCTATTCTATAACAATACCCCAAAAAGAAGAACAAATTTTTGGGTGTTTCCCAAGTGAGTAGTCAGTAGTCACGATACTGGTCAGACAAACTGTAAAGCGACTGGCAATGGTGTACGTGTTTTCAAATTGAATCCCTTCCCCTTCCCCTTCCCCTTCCCCATGGCTAAATTTAGATATCTGACACAGCTACCCGCCATTGCTGCCAAGAAAACACACCCAAAATTATCCATCTCAAGCCCACTGACTTTCATCAGAATTCAGAACCCACACCCACATTCTTTTTTCAATAAAAAAGTAATAATTGGTCATTGGGAAGTGGAAGATTTCCACGCAAAAGAGCGTCTTCTTGAGATTGGCAGTGGCACACAACCGAAACGTCCCTCTCCCCCCTCACCTTTCGCACACTCTGAAATCCAGTAATACACGAGCGCCACCTCACGCCACCAACCATCTTCGTCATCAAACCTTCCACAGCCTTTACTTTGCTTCGCCTCAGACTTTACAGACCTCAAAAACAGTAAGCAAACGCTACTATGCCCATAAATCTACTGCGGCTGTCCTTGATTTTTATCCCCAGTTTGTGATTGGGGAAAGGGGGCCGGGGGGCCTTCCAGTTTTTCTCAAATTCTCCTAATTTGGCCATCTGGGTCTCGCTCGTTTGGGTCAAATACGTGCTGCCAAGTCGTGATATGCTGGTTTGACTCGTTTTGGGGGATATTGACATCTGGGTATTGTTAGTTTGTGCTGAGCTTTGTGTTTTTTTTGACTGTTTACCGATGTTTGACTTACTGGGGATGTTGTAGTTTTTGGGAGTATTCTGCATCATTTCGGTAAATTCGATTTCATGGCGTTTTTGGGTAGATGGTAAACGAGGTATACTTTGTTTACCAGTTCGATTTGATTTCCAGTTGATTAGGATCTCTCTCTGAATTTGATCTCTTTGGTTCTTTTGGACTGGTGTTGAGTTCCATGACCCAAAAGGTTGTGGCTAACATCCGGGTGATTCTGTAGCTAAGGAGTGTTTTTTAACATATTCCATTTGTATCAACTTCCTCTTCATGGCTGATACTCAATTATATCTTCTCTTCACGGCATCATCGGTTGTTATGGTTATTTCTGAATCTCCTTCGAGTATCTTCTTATAGCTGATTGGCTAGGCTTTTGGAGTTCTTTTGATTTTAGTGTCTTAGACTTTTCTTGATGATGGTTGTAGGGGGAGTGGAACAGGCGACTGGGGAAGAAATGAGAAGAAAGTGGCGAGCGGGATTCCGAGTTTCACTCCAGAGATATCCATTTGTGACCAACTGTAAGTTCCTCCCCTTATATCTGCACATTGCTGCTCCAAGTCATGTTAACCTTTCACTTTCAGGCTACTTATATTGTCGCTTTTTATACTAAGAACACAAAATAAATTATTTTCTGATCCATGGTCTGCTTATTGACTTGCTGCATTCGAAAATGAACGAGAGTTATTAATTTCTCTAAGAGGGATCCAGTCCTTGCGACATTATTTTCTCCTTATTTCTGCATCAACTTCCTGCAGAGGCCGCAATTTGCTATTCTCACCATAAAAGAAAAAGGAAGGCTGGATTACATTTCCAACCCACCTCTAACTACAACTACTAATTAGTATGACTGTTCTAGTGTTCTGTTTTTAGCTTCTTCTTGGTGCATTAGATCTAATCTCTTTTGTGACTACTATCTTTCTGTTATACAGACCAATTGGTGTTTTTCCAACCACTCCTTTGGTCCTTTTGACCTTGTTTATTTCATATAATTCAGTGAAATTGTAGCTTTTCTAAGAAAAAAAAGACGATCTTATTTTATGTTGGCTAAATGGAATCAGGGTGGAAACTCTGCAAAGAGAAAAACACGTGCGCACATTTAATTCTGTATGTCTTATCTTTTTGGGTGGTAATAAGTTGAATTCTTGATGCAGAAACTGTGTTTTAAATCCCTATAAATAAGAGGCCAAACAGTTGCTTGTAACCTTCTATACTGGTACCTTTAATAAGGTGAGTTATATATGATTACTATAGTTTAAATGGCAACTCAAAGCATAGCCACTGTGATAAAAGATCAAGTGGAAATTTTAGAATCCATGTACTGTGTTGTCCTTTTCAGTCATACTGCCACACCATTTCCGATTCAGTGATGTCCTTGGTTTCCATGTCTTGCAGTATTGCAGAGAACCTCAAAGTATATGCCATGACTGATGTCAGTCCAAGGACTGATATCTCTACAGATGTCGACACAGATGACAAAAACCAGAGGGTAATATGTCTTTCATACTCAAATAATGTGCTATCTCATACTTCTTTGTCGTTTACACAATTCAGTTTATTACTGATTGGCAGGATTGATCGTTTATGCACTGTTTTTGTTATATTAACTTCATCTTTAGTTTCTGGGAAAAGGGCTGATCCTGCATTTATGCACTAATATATTATTTTCTCCCTCATTTACAGCTTGATATGGGTCAGCGTAATGCTGTTATGGCCTCTGATTCCAGTGATAGAACAAAAGATAAGTCTGATCAGAAGGTTGTACTCGTATATTAGTAATGTAATTGATCTCCAAGATTTATCTACTTGGCTGTGATGATTTTGTGTGACAAAAATGGATTATTGTCTTTTTCAGACTCTTCGGAGGCTTGCACAGAATCGTGAAGCTGCCAGAAAAAGCCGACTTAGGAAAAAGGTATTGCTCTATATTTTTCCTTCCGTTTTTATTTCAATCATGTTATGTTGGTGCCATGGCTATAATTTTGTTCATCAGTAGGAGAGTGAAGTAAAATTTGAATGTAGGAAGGCAACTCATTAGATTGAAGGGACTAAAATAACTTCATAAGATCATATGTCTTATGAAATCTAAAACAAAGGAATGCACCTTTTTGTGGGCTGATTGTTTTGTACGCCCCTTTGTATTTTTTCATTTTTTTCAATGAAAGCTTGGATTTTCATGAAAAAAAACAAAGGAAAACACCTGATCTTAATCTTTTTTATTTATGTTAATGGGGTTAATATTTTGTTGGCTTAGAAGCTTTCAATATTAATCGAGAGTCGGAGCTTTGCTCATTTATGCCTGGGGCACACTCTTGCCCCAATGTTCGGACTCGGGGGTATCAATGATTTTTGGTATTAAGCTCATCTGAAGGTTCGAACATGAGACCTCTAAGTCGGTATGACTAATGGGCCCCAAGCCCTTGCCAATGGGGCTGCCGCTTGGTGTTTAGAAGCTTTCCATGTTAGTACCACAACCATGTTATTCTTTAATCGCTTTTAAATGAAAATTTAAAGCATAGTTATCATGTTAAAAGGCCAAGTGCAGATTTTAGAATCTTTGTACTGTTAGTCCCTTTCAGTCAAATTGTCACAGCATTTCCCATACCGCCAATTTCTAGCAATATCCTGGATCTCAGTAACGTCCAAGAGTTCAGTTCTGTTTTGTGGGGAAATGACCCCTGAGCTTCTGAACTCTGGCATCTTTAACATCACAAAATTCATCTTTCGCCTCCATGAGCTTCATCTTTTGTACTATTCAAGATAAATACCTCACTCTTCACCCATTCTAAGTACACAGCTTTGAGCTTCCTCTTACTCGTCATTAAATTTAAGACTTGATTCTTCCTGTGATTCTTGTCTAGTGTTTTTGGCCAAATTGACACCTTTGAGGAAACATTTATTTGATCAGATGTCCTGATTACATCTGTAACAACTTAATATTGGCATTTGGGACATCTGAGAGCTATTTTCTGCTTCTTCGTTTCTCTTATTTCTGGACCTTGTGACCCTTCATCATTTCGACTCCATTTATGATTCTTCAAGGCTGGTTTACTCAGTCGTTTTTCAAATGGTGGCGGCGAAAGTTCGTACTTCTAGATTCTTCAATGAAAACCGGTCTCTAACATTTCCTCCTGACTTTATCAAATAAGTACTATCGTAATTTCTATTACTTGGTTAGTTTACAATAACAAATGATAATGTGTACATCACTAATTCTAACGTTTATTCCTGACCTTATCGATATGCAGGCATATGTTCAACAGCTGGAGAGTAGTCGTTTAAAGTTGACCCAACTAGAGCAGGAGCTTCAGCGAGCACGGCAGCAGGTTAGCTGCATTTCCTTTTCATGATTATTTTCTTACCTATGTATCGTGTCTCTCTCTCTTGTTCTCTACCTCTCAAGTTTGGATCTTTTCAACTGCCTACTTGTGTTACTCTGTTTAGGGAATCTTCATATCAAGCTCAGGAGATCAAGCCCATTCAATGACTGGAAATGGTATTTTAATTATCTCCAATCATAACATTTACTTCCATGAGACAAGCTGAAATTTGAGATCTATTTATGGTTGTATGTGGATGTGGGAGACATTGTAATCTGACATGATTATTGAACTGACTCAATTTCATTTATCTTCTGCATTAGACTTGGTTAATTCATGAATAGTAGTATCAGCCATAATTAATATTTGCTCCACATATACCCTGATTGTGTAACCATAACAACTTTTTGGCTGTAAGTGCATTTTCTTTTGGCTATCTTTTCAGTTTAAAGTTGCATAGCATCAGCTACTTCACATTTGCAGGGGCCATGACATTTGATGTGGAATATGCCCGTTGGTTGGAAGAACAAAACAAGCAGATCAATGAATTGAGAGCAGCAGTAAACTCACATGCAAGTGATACTGAACTTCGAATGATTGTTGATGGCGTCTTGGCTCATTATGATGAGGTTTTTCGGCTCAAAGGTGTCGCTGCAAAGGCTGATGTTTTCCATTTATTGTCTGGCATGTGGAAAACACCTGCTGAAAGATGTTTTTTGTGGCTTGGTGGTTTCCGGTCATCGGAGCTCTTAAAGGTGTGCTCATTTTTATGGTTCATACTTTCTTCGGGGTGGGGCAGTTCTCCAAAAATCGCTATAGTTGGGATTGGTTAGATCAGCAAGGTTGTAGCCTCTCCACTAAATCACCCAAAAAAGTAGATTAAAACAGGAATAGTGAACGGAGCATAGGACAAGAAATACTCAAATAAAGAACAAAAGGAACTACATTGAACTACCAATAAGAAGGATATTATGTAAACTTTTGCTAGTTAATGTTTTTTATTTATCAATTCTAGCTTCTTATAATTGTTTTAACTGATGTTTTGATGCTGGTACTAGTATGATATAGAACCCTGAGTTTTAACTTTTAACTCTTACTACAACCTATCGATTCCGTTGCAGCTTCTTGTCAGTCAGTTAGAGCCCCTCACAGAGCAGCAGTTGATGGGCATATCCAACTTGCAGCAGTCGTCACAACAGACCGAAGATGCATTGTCGCAGGGCATGGAGGCATTGCAACAATCACTGGCTGAGACATTGTCCAGTGGATCTCTTGGCTCCTCAAATGCGTCTGGCAATGTGGCAAACTACATGGGTCAGATGGCCACAGCAATGGGTAAACTCGGGACCCTCGAGGGATTTATTCGCCAGGTATGCTCAACATATCTCATACTTACCAATAATTAAGTTCTTTTCAAAACTCGTCCCCCTTCTTCCCACCCATAAACAGAAGAAAAAGTATCTTTTCTTGCATTTAATCTTCAAATCTAGATTTGGATCTCAAATTCGAGCTTTGACTCGCACGATATCTCTTTACATATCTGTATGTTGACCATCAAGATTTGAGTTTGATCCTAAAGTTCCTTACATTTCTTTTCAATCTATGAATGTTAAAGTGCAGCAATAGAAACTTCAATAGTCTACTTTAGCATCTTTTTTATCACTCTAACTAGAAAGCTTTTCCTGCTTCACTTGTGATCCAAAACTTATTCCACAAAGATTTTCATTTTTGCTTTCTTCTCTCTTCGTCCTTGTTCGGGATGCCGGGTTTGAAACAATAATAGGCTGACAATCTACGGCAACAAACACTACAACAAATGCATCGGATATTAACAACTCGCCAGTCAGCTCGTGCACTTCTTGCAATTCATGATTACTTCTCCAGACTACGAGCCCTTAGTTCCCTGTGGCTTGCTCGGCCGAAGGAGTGAATGGCTTTGCGATTTCGACCAAGTATATTGACAAAAGCATGGATAGGCAATAGAATAACAATTTAATGATTGCTATAGTTTCAAATTTTCATTTGTGTGCCCTCAATATATGGTATCAGTCTTGTGATGCTACTTGTAATAAACTGTATGTATTTGTATGTGAGATAGAAAACAGTTGTATTGCTTCAAAAGAATGTAATTTAGGATAGGCAACCTACATGCTAAATATGAGTTTTGGGTTTTGAACTTCCAAATATTGTTCAAATTTTCTTGCCAGAAGTTCATCAGAAGAATTTTGGTGTTCAAATTTGAAATGATGGGTCTGTGAGTGGGTGGTATTTAGGAGCACCACATAGAACAGTAAAAAGCCAAAAACAATCCACTAAAAAAGCAGTGGAAAAGTGGCATAGAATATTTTAAGTGGCCTATCTTATACTTCTGGCTTTCTCATAGAGCACAGCACATATCACTTGGTGCATTGAATAGAATATTCAAATGCTGTATTTCTTTTTCTTTGCGAGTGTGGTGGAGAATAATTATTTTTTTAGTACAACATGTTGGGATGGAGGATCGAACTGCCAACCTTATAGTTGGAGGTATCTGCCATTACCGTTGAGC
>NW_019104500.1:2062283-2090231 GCF_001995035.1 Momordica charantia | reverse complement strand
CTAGAAATTTAGAGAAAAAAATCATACTAAAATTTTGATCGAAAAAAAAAAGATAAAAGTGAAAATTTTAAATCAGGACTAAATTAAAACTAAGCACAGACTATGAAGGTTAAATCGAAACTTCCAAAACTATAAGGATTAAATTGGAATCATAGCTAAACTATACAGACTACACTTCAACACTAGAGTGAAGATTACCTTGTGTTGCTTTTTAATCATCATTTTTTTGGATTAGGAATTTATAACCATCATTATTATATTTAAGTCTGAAATGGATGGTTTTTACTTAAAAAAAAACACAAATAGAACTCCAACATATTTATGGAATAACTAACTAATAGGGACCTTTTTTCCTTCCTTTTTTAGTACAGCCAATTCGGAACTTGAACCTCCAATCTCAAGCATAAGAAAAAAAGAGTTATGTGTCTTTACCGTTGTGCTATACTTATTGTCAGGGTCTCTTGATCGCATTGCCCATTTTCTAGTTTAATGTTTTCGAAATTCAAGCATGCCAGTAGAAAAATAAAGCCAACTAGAATCTGAAAGGGAAGCAGCATCTGGAATAGTAACCAAAGCTTAGACTAGACAATCATTCAGGCTTAATAGTTAAGAACGCATCATAAAGAACCAAAGATCTTGGATTGCTTTGCCTCTGTAAAAGCTACAGTGGATCATAAAGGTATCAACAATTCAATCCAACAAAATGATCAAAATAGCATCCATCATTGTGCAGGAGACAGATACAGTTTCTTCATTATTTCTGAAGACCACAAATTTAAAACTATGGAACGTCTCATATTCAAGGAACAGTGGAGTTTAAAAGTAGTTACTCTTGTAGAAGTTTTTGAGAAAATTGGATATGCCCTGATCCTTGGTGCCCAAATCTTGCACAAGCCCTTCGCTACCGACCACATACTGACCAATGATGTGATGCCTCTGCTTTGCATGTTCGGTAATGTTACCAAGCTCTTCCATTCCCTTGAAAAGAAGCATATCAATCACCTGTAAACTTGAAAGGTCAAAAACTGGCAAGAAGTCTTAGCATTTGCAATCGAAGATCACTATGGAAAGATCAGCAAATACAGATTTTTCTTTCAAATAATCGAAGCAAATTATTTTTTGACTATAACCCAACACATTCCTGGAATGTACCAGTCTACAAGTGTTCTCAAGGCATCTTGGGATCGTAAGCTTTTCTCTTGGTGCATGAGGTGCGCAAAAGACACCACTTGAGCGAAGACACTTTTAAAACGTATACATATAGATATATATGTATGAAGAATGTATACATTAGAACTCAGAAGGCGCTCACCTTGGCATACCATTGGGTTGAAGGGGGCTCAACCTCTCTCTCTCCCTATACACACACGCAAGACATATATATATCCCAAGGTGCTCACCTTGGCAGATCATTGTGTGAAAGGAGGCTGAACCAATCCCGCCTATCACCATAAGTGATGTACCTTGGCAGACCGTACACCATGTATGGTTGCCTAAAAAGTATTGCTTTAAACTTGGGGAGATACCTATTGACAGTCCTAGAAACACACTACAAAGCTGCTGCTGTAACATATTATGCTTAATTTACCACACAGGAGACTCGTGGAAATAAACTACAATTTGCAGTACCAACAGAGCCGGTAAAATTTTCCAGGAACAATATGCTATAAGATTTCCCATTCTATGATAAAAAATCCAGGAGAAATTACATGATCCAAGAAAGGTAAAATTTCCCATTGGAGCAAAATTACCAAAAGGTTTTAAGTTGTTTGGATTGGGTCTTTGTTCTATAGAATAGTTAATACCAAAGGGATGATTTTCGAGAAGGAACAGAATATTAAATCTAATTCCTCGGTTACATAAGCGAGCTTGGACCTTTTATTACTAGAGAGGCAGTAAGCTTCCACAAGGTGCAATACTGTAGCAATAACAAGCTCTGGAGTCCAGAATCAGTTAGGCCTCATTTGGAAATTGTGAGGGGTGAGCAGAAAACTTTTAGGGGGGAAGTAGTCAAGTGTCTAGTGTTAAACTGCCAATAGCATTTTTTGGGTGTTTTGTCTTAATCAAATATTTTAATAACCTCTAAAACAAAGAACATAGAGAAAATGTCTCAATTCACACAACTGATAGCACAAAAATTACAAATAACATTCACCTGGCAGCAACTGTAGAACAACATACAGCAGGTTACACCATAAATAGATACTGATCACAAGAAAGATGATAAACTGACGCAGTAAAAAATTTGAGGAATCAAATTAGTGGTATTTAATTGATGCATAGTTAAATAATAGTAAATAAATAAAATGCATACTCTGGCGTAAAAATAATGCATACATGGGTATGGATAAGATTAATTGATGCATGAGTAGAATTCTATTTGTTGTAACCAAATGGACTTGTTTTTCTTTTTTTGGTAAGAAACAAGAGAACATATTTAACTCTTCAAGAGAAGAATAAATCTTTCGTTAGTAATTATACAGGGATAGTAATTATGATAATCTCACAGAAGTTTTGTATATTTATTTATTTTTTGATAGGAAACAACGTTCATGGATAAATGAAATTTACAAAAGAACAAAAACTCTCAAGGGGCAATCAAAAAGGCACCACAAATGGAGTTAATTGACCCAGATTTAACACTCTTGTTTCTTTCTAACTGGAGACTCCAATGTAACAATTTAATTGCATTGACCCACAATTTCTTTAATTTGGTTCAAAGTAAAACCTCTTTTGTAGGAACATTTTTAAGCCAGCAGCAGCAGCAGAAAGAAGCAATCAAATGCATTTTAGGCCTAGATTTTTGTAAACTTGTAATTGCACGCCTATCTTCCAATGACCTCCTTTGAAACAAACTCTCCGAAAAAGTCATAATTAATTGGTTGTCCAAAGAATACTACCATCAAATCACCTCTAGCACTGAAAGAACCAATCCATCTTTCAACAATGTCCCACAATTAGAAGGAAGAGCCCCAGAAATACAAAGCGAAGGGAATAGATCACCCTCACCCACAAAAAACGCAAGTCATCTACATTTTCCACGCAACCCAATATGCCCGCTCTTAAGGAGGGAGCAATCATTTAAGTTCAACAAATCACCTGGACGTGTTGCAATTCCAAGTGATGCCACACTAATGTACACTTAGGGACCCTAGCCATTGCATCTACAGGAAAAGGCACCAGTATCTATTCGATTCAGCAGGAATAACTCGCTAGGAAAAGAAAACCAAGAAATTCCTTTCTCAGATGTTTGTTTCTAATCGACACACCGACAGGACCAATAAGGGAACGAAGGATTTCAACGAAATTCCGCAAGACCGCCGAAAAGCACATAGAGATGATCAAAATAAACGAGAATTAAGAGGCATATGATTGTTTAGTGCAGGAAAGCGACACCTTAGGGTCGTTGATGTGAGAATTCTTGCGGATCTGGGAGGCGACGGAGGAGCGGAGCTGAGAAATGGTAGCGACATCGTCTAAGTTGTAGATGTCCATGATTGTTGGTAATGATCTACATGCTGATCTGAAGAAGTCGAAAACTCGATTTCTGGCTTCTTCAAGACTCGCGGAGTTCGGCGGAACCTTCAGAGCTCGGGCTGTGAATGCCATTTCTCTCTCTCTCTACTCTCTCTCGCCAACTCAATGAGTGAACTCGCTCGGCGATTGCTGTTCGCGCTACCCCCACAATCTTCCACGCGCCTAGTTTTTCTTTCTCAATTTTGGTAAATTGCATGATATTATAAATAAATAAATCATTTTCTATTTTTTGGGTGGAAAGAATAAATCCTTACGCTTCAAATAATTATGGTTTTTTTAATAATTAACTTGTTTATATATATATATATATATATATTTTATATAGTACAATGACGTGGGAATGGAGTCGCTGAATTATGCTCATGTACTCCATTGTACATTTTGAAGATTTAGAGTTTTACTATTATAGATACATGTCTAATCATTAGAATTAACTACTTAAGACACCAATCTCATATTAAAAAATTGTGAGTTCGAATCTCTATCCAAACATGCCGTACAAAAAAATAATATTTTATTTCAATTTAGATTTAATTTAATATCTATATTTTAGTTAAGTCTTCTTAACATTTATGTTGCTACATGACAGCATTATCAAATGTTAAGACGATAATGTTTCGTTATTTTAGATGTGAAAGTTAAGGTTCTTGAAAATCAAATACTCTTATTGACCGGTTGATCGTTAGAGACACACTTGCTACAAGCGGATATAATGCACAGATACCTTCTTTGTGTGTCCAATGTCCAAGTATGGAGTCTCGAGATCACCTTTTTTTCGAGTGCCCGTTCAGTAGATGGTGACCATCGTATCTATCCTAATAGCATTTCCATCACTTACTCTATAGAAATGGATGGAAATGCCCACCCGTTCTCCCAAACGCGTCTTCTATCCAATACAATCGCTCCCAACCTCCTTGGAGTCGGGCCTGGAATGTCTTGAACCTGTGAAAATCAGGTTCTCACAAAACATGCACGACCACAATGAATGACCCAAGACATGCATGACACTCCCTGATGCTTCAATACTGTGTGTGACCAATACAAGGAAGAAATACAAAACAGATTCACATCCTTAAAAAATCATGGTCTATTCTTCATTCCGGCAGAAACTAGTAGTGAAGGCAAAAGCTCTATAACAGTTAGAGAAATATTTTGGAAAACCACATTAGAAGTTTATAGATCAAGTATTACATTTCGCCACATTCAGCGATAACGCAAGCCAGCTTCGGTCGGTTATTAGGTCCAGTAGCTACATTCTCAATCTTCCTGACAACCAAAAGTCCGTCGCCCAGAACTCTCTGCAAAGATTATCACAAGGATGATTAAGCTACATTTCATCCAGGGAGCAGAAATAAAAAACGAAAAAATTCGGATTCAAGAATTTCTCTGAACTACATAATATAGTTGGAAAATCTAGTCATCCATGTCCTATAGAAAGCAATACAATACTACGATCAAAGAATATGCAATGGCAATAAGAAAAAGGGAAAACAAGCATATCGAAACAAAAATGGATGCAACATGCAAGTAGAAATTATGCATGTAACATTATGATATTTAAGATCACAATAATGAGATACTTCCCTCCAATGGGTCAACCCAGGAAAGATCATGCTATGATTCTCATTGCCCAGATGGTTTTATATATATATATATATTTTTTTTTGGAGAAGAAAGATGGTTTTATATTTTTAAGTAACACAAATGTTGCAACTAAAATATACTACTAAAAGTTGAAGGACTTGGAGAATACCCCAAACACCACATGCTTGTTGTCAAGCCAATCGCATTTGGCACAAGTAATAAAGAACTGCAGCAAAAGGTAATCAATATAAGAAGAAAATACATGGTGTAAAGCTAACAGAGATAATAACCCGCCAGAACAAATCACATAGACCATCCTTAACATTACAATTGTTTTGTCATATCAAAGATAGTAATTCACCATATGAGATTTTTTTTTTTAACAAGAAACCAACTTTTCATTGATAGATGAAGAGCAACATAAAATACAGACAATTATTCAAACTTCTAAATCCATATTAACCCTCATAGATTAACAAATAATCATTTGATTTTTTTCCTCACTCTCCCTTAGCAGTGGGGAAGGAATTCAGAGTGGCTAGAAAGCATGTGTAGGAGTCATCTGGTACGTATTTAAAAAAAAAAGGAACTATGTAGAAGACTGGAAGTTCAATTCATCTATCATCTAAATAACTCAACTCTGAACACTCACGTTTACAGAATGAGGAGAACATTACATTACCACAGAGATATTACATTTTTTTTTTAATAAGTATTCCAGAGGAAGGGATATAGAAGGGGGATTAGATATATCCATGTGAGCCCAGGTATCAAGGATTTCCAAGAACACGATATAGGGACTGCAATAAGGTGCTAGTACGGTATCCTCTATTATAAAGAAACAAAACCATTTTCTTTGACTTCAAGTGTGTGTGTGAGAGAGAGAGAGAGAGAGATGAGTTTTTAAGAACCTGACATCCATTAGTGCCGGGCCCACTATTTGCCTGAAGAAGAAACAGACGTCATCAATAACACATTGCAAGTGATACATAAAAAGTAAAATTTGTGCGATGATCAGACTACATAATAATATTAGTGACCGGTGATATTCTCAACATAATACTCTAAAATGTAAACAAATCTGTACTTGTATTAAGTCGATAGAAGAGTACAAAAAGAGAGGAAGAACAAACAAAACCTTCCATCTCACCAAAATTTTTCCAACTAAAGACTTAATGCTAGGACCTTGGAGGCATCTCCAAATATCCAAGCCCTTAAGGCCATCCCTCGAAGGTCCAACACCTTTAATTTTAATGATGCAGAAGATTAATTGAAGATATTATCATGCATGCATCCATTTATGAAACTGAAAAAATATTACTGAGAATAAATTTAAGCAACATAGGAAAAATTACACAACATAAATTAAGCACTAAATCTCATCTCAAACAGAAAATCATACCATTGACAATAAACCAGGGCCGGTGTGTTTAGCAACAAAATTTTCATCCTCAAACTTATGTCCATAAATAGAAACATATCCACTGCCATCACCCTGAAAAACAAAGAGACCACCATAAAAAAGCTTATATATGTTAAGGGGAAAAGGAGCATGAGAAATAAGCAACAAAGCCGTGCAATTAAAACAAAGACAATTTTCTTAATTTAGAACAAAAAGAGATGATTAAGTACATATTTTTAAACTTTAAAGTTTTAAACAAATGACTTCTGGAAACAGGAAGGAACTATGTTAACAATGAAAGAGATCTTCACCCTCAATTAAAGAACAGAAATGTACTTTATGCCTAAAGGTTGACCTTAGTTATGAAATTGTAATGAGTTTCATCTAACAAGTCAGAAGAAACATAACTGCAAAATGGTTGTCTTTATCACTTTGCCTTTTCATATAAGGAATCTCTATGAAAATTTGTTCCAATTCCCATGGTAGTCAACAAAAAGAGGACATGGAGCGCCAAATATAAAGATTTATATGCTGCTTAGTGCTCTCATCAACAGTCAACACAAAGTCTATACCTAAGACACATATCAGTTAACACCAAGAATAGTCCAAAAATATGCCAATCGATTGGATTACCTTGACAAAATCACCAGCTTGAATCATGAAATCCTTGATTACTCTATGGAATTGGCATCCCTTATAACCAACAGGCAATCCAGCTTTCCTGTCAATTGAGACCATGAGTTGAAATAAGTTCACCAAACAGGAAACAAACTTGCATTGGAAAAGCCTTACGGCTAGTTTTCACCTTTTAAAGTTGTGCAGAAATTTTAATCGAATATTAAATTAATATATTATAAGAAATATTGGACTCACAAAACTTCATGCGGAAAAAAATAACAAAATGTTCTGACAGGAAAAATACAAACTTAAATAATAACTCATAAAACCTGATTCTAGAAAACAATGAATTTTTAATAGTTCTAAAATGTGGACAAGGAGGTTCGATATAGAGCTAACCTAAATGCCCCTTTTGGCTCTCAACTCTAAACCTCTTGTAAGTCAAGGTTTCCCTATCGTTTTAACTTTGGCCAGATAAATCTTCTTTCTTTTTTAATTAGAAGAGATCCTGTAGCGCTTTTTGCATGTTGATTACATATCCTCTTTTGAATAATATCAGTTTCATTGTTCCTTAATGGCAAGAAGAAAATCTCATACATTCCCTGAATTTAAGCATAAAATAAGTCATTCCATACAAAATTCTTTGTCATTGAAATTCTATAAAAATCAGTGGTTGAGATTTGACACTATTCTAAACCATTTTAAGCCGACACTGAGAGAAATTACAGGGTTCTATCCTTGCATAATTCTTCCTCTCAAGGTTATATTAAAAACTATTTAAATGACTCCTCATACTCAAGCTACATCAATGTTCTACTGCTGATACTAGACATCTACTAACCTGTATTCTCCGGTGCAGAACTGCCTGTCAGACACAAAACAATCCAAGTTAGGGAACTGAAAGAGATGGGAAAAATAATCTCAAAGATATAGTATTTAAAAGAAGCAGGTGATATCATAACCTAAATTTTTAATAAACTAAATAAATACATAGAAGAGAAAGCAATAACTCGAAGAAAAATTCACCATAGAAGACATCAAATACGTACAGCTATATGACTACCCGCAATAATTTTAAATTTTCAATCGGAGGTAAGAGAAGAAAATTGTTGGTTTCCAGGAGAGTTCAAGTTCAAGGTACTTATAATCTTCATCCCAAGTTGCTTCCACTCGTCATATCTTATTGATAAAATGGATTCAATTCAACGGAGACAAATGACACTTCCTCACATCTTTTAACTCAAAAGAAAAAAATCCCAATAATCAATGGAGCAGAATAGACCTCCAACTTCCCCAACAGAAAACCTTCTTCGACTGGTAAATAACTCGCTACGTTTCGCAGCAATCAAATGCAAACTCAAAGAACATTAAAGAGTACAAAGAAGAACAGGGAGAGCAGGGCAGTGACAATACCGAAAATTCTCGGCAGTTTTGGGAGCAATATCGGCGAAGAGCTCCATCTTGATACGGCCGGCGGGAATAGTGCCAATGGTGACGTCGAAGAAAACTACGGGATTCTTAGGGTTAGGTGGCCGGACGTGCCACTCTACGCCTCCACCGGCGGCACCTCCTACCGACGCCATAGTTTTCTCCCCCAAAGCTCTGTGAACTTCAGATACTCAGTTTTGTTGTGGCCTGTGGGAGTGGAACCATGACTTTGCCTGCAATACGATTCCGGTGTTTGGGTCTTACTGTAATTTCATTTCGAGGGAAAAATTACCCGGCAAGTCAAAAGTTCAATTATTTTTGTCCTGAAATTCTTTTTTCTCTCTCTCTTTTTTTTTTTTTTATACAATTGGAAAATGGATTCGAATTCACAATCCTATATATATCAATTAGTATTGAACTATATTCGCTTTGACATTTTTTCTTGAAATTCTTGCAATCACTTTCACTACCTATAATTATCAAATTTGCTTTCAGATCAACTGGAGTCTAGTTGATTTTTTTTTATTAAAAGATCGAATATTCGAACTCTTATTTTCATATGCCGTACTAAAAAGAATGCTCTTGATTTGAGCAAATATTTTTAATTACACTTCAACGATTATTAATTCTAACTTCTGGTTTATAAAAATTGTTTAACTTTTTTTTTCTTAGTTTAACATTTGGGTATGAGGATCTAAAACTCTCATAATTTATTGAGAATATTGAGAATATATATCAGTCGATTGACACTTTTAAAGTGATGTTTTACTTTTAGGATTTTATTGCAACCATTTTATGAATTTTGCAACTAATTTCTCATTAGAAATGGGTATCATGCCAACCTAAACTAAGATATTCAATTTTTGTTCGAAGTTTTTATTATATCATAAAAAGTTAACGATATATGAAAAAAATATCAACAAAATATAATACATTTTAATCTTATTTAAAAATAGTGAAATGTTTATTTATTAGTTCAAATATTTTTTTTTGAATTTTTATAATTTGCAAAAAATATCTATCGATATTTTTATAATTATTTCCATTAACATTTCCATAAAATTGAGAAGCCAACTTTTCTATCATTATCGAAATTTAAAACTGTTATGAGGTAAAATGGCAACAAGGTAGGATGGACCGACCCATGGGAAGTGGGCCGAACCAAACAGAGCTCGGTCCCGACCCCTGCTCGGTACCGAGCCAGACTCGGCCCAAAGCCAAGTCTCTTCCTTCGTTTTCCTGTGATTGTTCCAAAACCTAGGATCGACACATCTCGGCCCGTAAACCCGCAAATATCCAAACCTGATTATAAATAGGGAGGGGTCACCCTCGAAGGTAAGCAAAAACCACACTTTCAAGTGCCTTACTTGTTTAGTGAATTCTCCTGTAGCTAACTTAGGCATTGGAGCCAGTGTAACGGAAGTCACACCGGGTTAGGTTTATTTAGTTTTGCAGGTATCCGATCTCGAAATATTCGAGTAAACTTTGCCTTGAAGACATGTAACTATTTGAACTTTTGGAGTTAATGTTTAGTTGGTGTCACGTTAACTCAAATAGTAAAACACATCAATAGCAAAACCATAATCTCATATCCCATGAAAGGGCTCGACTTAAACACCATTAACAATTCATCCAAATGCTTACAGGTTTCAAACACAACTACCATACTTTCTTCTACTATTGATCATCTAGCTCGATATCAATCCTATAAACAACACTCGTTCTTAATTAGTTATCGATAGCACGGTCAATTGAGGACATATGAATGAAACCTTAATTAATCAATTAGCCAAAAAAAAAAAATACATGTAGATATTTATGACGGAGGGGTTAATTGAAACAAATTAGTTTAAGTTACGTCAGGTGAAAAATTAGCATAAAATTCAGATATTACAGACATTACAACTAAAATAAACCTAGCTTTTCTCTGGTGCAATTTTAGGACTTTCCTCTGAAACATATAGAGAGATAGAAATGTCGACTTCTTTATGGAGCCTTAAAGATAGATTCTTTTTGTAATTACAGCTTTTCGCCAATCCTTCAAAATTGGAAGACGATAATGTTCTAGTTTTTTGGTCGACCCTTAGGCTGGTTCGTTTTGTTCTTGTGTCAATATTTTTCTCCCGCATCCAAACAAAAAAAGAAAAAAGAAAAACTCAACGTTATGTCAATGACAATATCAAACTAGTCTTGAAACAAAATAGGTACAAAAAATATATATATAAGCAACAATCTCTACTATCACAACACAAATATTATCAAAGAAACAAAGAAAAGAGAGACAAGTCAGTGCAATATTCATACAAAACTTGGTGTCAATGAGCAGTGTAAGATGAGGTATAATTTACACTGAGGACGTGGGAATTTTGTAGTGTTTCTTGAGAAATTGGGAGGCTTCTGAATCACCCCTATGACAAAGAATTCTCAACAAAGTTTTGGAATCTCCTCCTGGTTTGTGTCTGCTACTCTGAATCTGTCCACTAGCACATCTCAAGTCCTCAATCAATTCTCTGGTCTGAAAAACAAAACCACAGAGAGAGAGGAAAAAAACTCAATTTCATTACGTTTACGCAGAGTTCAGAATGGCATATATATGGTAAACATAGCAAAGAAAAAAAGAAAGTTGTTGTTCAATGGAACAAAACAAAGAACTCTTTAAATCATAACCAATAGTCTCTCGAACTTGAAGAAGTAAGAGTTACATCAGCAAATTATTCCTCTTGATTCCGCGGGTGTGCGGTGTGTTTAACAATTCATATGGCTGGGTCATATTAAAAATTGACGTGATTTAAGACCCGTTTGGTAACATTCTCGTTTCTTATTTCTCTTTCTTTTTTTTTTTTTTAATAAAGAAGAATAAAATGACATATCTAATTTTTTAATAAACAAGAAACTGGAACGTTACAAACAGGCTCTTTGTTTCTTATTTCTCATTTCCAATTTTTTGGAAACATAAGTGTCTGCCAATGGTTCATGAATCTTGTTTCTTATTTTTAAGAAATGTTTCTAAAATTGTATAAAAATTTCGGAAATAACAAAATCAAGTATCTTGTTTCTAGTTCAAGTTTTTTCTAAAACATAAATAAAAGTATTATATTTTATCATGACTTATAAATACAAATAATAAATATAATATAAAAAATTTGAATACTTAGTTTTAAAAATTAAATTTCATATAAAATATTAAATCTTTTAGTTTAAAATTTTAGACGTGGAGAAAAAAAAAATGGTTATCAAACATGTTTTTGTTTATTTTTTCAACAAAAAAAGAAAGAACAAGAAACAAGAAATAATTACCAATGCAGTTATATTTTAATTGATTAAAAAAGAGGAAATGAGAAACAAGAAACAAGAAATAATAACGTTACTAAACAGGTCTGGGAGGCCATTTTTTCACTATCAATCCAGTTCCTCAATGAAGCAAGAAGGTTTTTTTAATCGAAAAAAAAATTAAAAAAACTAACCTCATAACCATGCAACTTTATTACATCCCGTACATATGCTACCAGATTTTCGACCACCCCTCGTGGAAGCCCATCTCCTCCAGAAATGAAAAATTCCTAGCGATTGATAAGAAACTAAATCAATCTTCACGTATAACACTTATTACATTCAAGGAAACAAGGAAACTCAAACATTTTAAAGTTCCAAGAACCCCAAAATGAACATTTATAAGCCCTGAAATGAAGAAAGAATCACAACTACCTTTAAGACCTCTAAATCTTCTTCTAATAGCTTTGCATCACTGGTACTAAAAACTCGTGATGGCCCTCCATCTAGGATCACTCGAAGAAGGCCATCCTGAAAAGTTAAACCCATAGTTAAAAGCAAGAAAATAAATGGTAATTCGAATTGGATAGAGTGGCAAAGAATCGAAGTCGAGAGAGACAGAGTCAGGAAAATGGCAATAGCTGGCCTTGAATCTTTGATTTATCCTTCAAACAACAAAATGAAAATATATGTTTCCATATAACAAGGGAGAAGAGATTGACCAGTGATGCTTGAAGTAGGCTGGTTACAATGCGATCCCTGAGTGGCTCAACAATAATATCGCAGAGTTTACTAAGTTCCTGCACAATTGATCACTAATGTGAAAACTAAGAATCTAAGGTACCAATCACATTTCCATTATCGACATCTAAATGGGGAAAAACTCATAATTTATCAAAACTGAGGACTTTTTTCAGAATTCAAATTAAATGATACATTGGTGACAAAATTCTTGAAGATTGTATGAACAAATATTTCACCTCACACTGACAAAACTATCATTATACATGAAGACAGTAAGGAGACTCCTACCGTGTCGAGGGGTTCAATTAGAGCTTCCAACCTAGAATGAGAAACACTAGGTTTATAGAGGCCATCAATGAATGGTTCCCTCAAATCCCAGAAGACAATTTTTGTTCCTGAAAATAGCGATTTTGAGTTTTCCAGAGATAAAAGTTCCATGAAAATTGACAATGATGAAATCCTACAGATCTTACCAGTAAACTCACAAAGGCGATCTGTAGCAATATTTATATCCTTCCGGCTTCCATCAAAGGATTCCTTTTTCTTGGTGCCATTTCTCGATACTTCATCTATAGATTTATCTACCCAGAAAATAAAAATCAATATTCACGAATTATTATTGTATGATAAAGTAGGTTTGTTATTGTACAATGTGGTTCTGTAAAAGATAAAATTTGGAAGTTTATAAACATTATGAGATTTATAAGTGACTCTGTTATTGATGAAATACACAACATAGCTAGAATGCTTTTTTTTTTTTCTTTTGATAACTGGGAGTTTAAGTTTTGCTCCCCTATACCAGGGATACCTTCACCCGCCTCAAGGCCCAGACCCGAGAAGCATCAAAGATGTTTGGTATTAAGCTCACCAGAAGATTTGAACTTGAGACCTCTAAACCAGTATGATTAAGAGACCACAGGTCCTTGCTAACTAGGCTGTCCATTGGAGGTAGCTACAATGCTTTTATATTCCCTTATTCCAACGTTGTATGTCTATTTTTAGATGTAGGTAGTGAACCAAGCAAGTGGATTCCGATGTTGTTGAACAGGGCTCAAACAATTCGTACTTTTCATTCTTTTTCATCATAAAAATTTCCTTTGGGTAATGGTTTAAAAAAACAATTTTGATAAGACGTTGAGCACAGTGGTCTGTATATTACTTCTATTCTTCACTAATCTCAACAACCTTTTCCTCATTCATGAATTTGTTTCGTTCTTTAGGAAATTAAACTACAGAGATAAAAAGAGTTTGATTCTGGACATCTGTAGCAAATCATATCAGATTTATTTGGATAAGAAACAATTAAGTTTCTATAGCAAGAGTTTTCTTTATAATTATTAATTTTTTTTTATAATTGTATTTTTTTTTAAATTTTTTAACAAGAAACAACAAGATGAACAGATATTAAAAGCTCAAGGATATGGAGTGAAAAGAACAAAACACCCAGCCAAACTAAAAATACAAAGCCAAAGTAACTAAAATAGCAGGAGTTATTATATCAATATGTAGCAACTCTTCCAAGCCTATCGTTACATGCTATTACAAAGTTGAGTATAAGGGGCTTCCTTCAGAGCTTCATGTTTTCCGATGACTATAGGCTCTTTTGAGGGTTAATTCATGTGACATTAAAATTGAATAGGAAACGAGCCTCATTTTTTTTTCTCACAAAGGATGCATTTTACATATAGGGATTATGGAATCCATTCATTGTTTATTTTTGCATTGTCCATATTTTTAATTATCTTGGTTCAAAATTTTCAATAATTTTGGATGAGTTTTCTGTTTGCAGAACATCTACTAGCCAGTTTAGAAATTATTTGGTTGTAAATTACCAAAAGGACCTGCAATTTGAAATACTGCAGTTGCAGCTTCGTTTTAATTGCTCAGTGGAAGATACGTAAAGAATTTATAAGACAAAGACGAAGGTCTTAATTGTCCATGCAAAAGAGTAGAATTTCTGCCCTTTTGGGCTTGCAATTCAAAATATTTATCAATATATTGCATGAGTAAATTTTTTCAATTCGTTTTACTTGGTTGCAGGATTCCTCATCCTCCTATAACTAAATCATTTTTTATTAATAGTGTTTCTGCCATCCTAAAGGGAAAAAATCACCACGCATTTAGCAAAACGGAGTTAAACAAATATATAAATTGAAAAAAATAAGAGCTTAAAGGTATATGCACGTACGATTTATTTTGCTTGTCCAACGGTCCCAGATGCTATCCTCCAACTTGTTCAGCTGGCTAATTGCATACTGTGAATAGCAACAACAAAATTATGATTATAACTTCATGAATTGGAAATGAAGGATCAGTGACGTAGAGCCTACGGCTAATTGTTTCTATAGCTTAACCACAACAAAATATAACCATTTTGAATAGTGGATGGTATTACTAGTTTTTTCTTTGACAAAATCAAAGAGAACCCAAGAAGTAAAAGAATCAAGATTGAAAACTGACATCATTTGCTTTCTATTACTTCTGGAGGGGTTCTTCCCTCCAATAAAAGATTATTGGTATAAATATTTAGACCTAATTAGTATTTTCCTTAAATGGTTGACATGGTCTCTGCTAGCAAATTAATATTTTAAGCATGTACAGAGTGAATACAAATTATTAATCACTCTGTTCTTCAATTTTCACATTGTATCAGATCTTTCTGATCCATAAATCTCAACCCCAACCGTAACCCTAACCCTAACTCAAGAAGCTGCTGCCTCCTCCATTTTTCCCCCTCCAGAAACCTAATATGACATGTTTGAAAGTAGAGAGATTAATAGACTGACGAGAACATCCTAATAGAGCCACAGAATCATAGAATCTTCTCATTAGAAATCAGTTCACAAGAGTTTAGAGACTTTGGGTTTGAGAGCCGCTATGCTAAGTCCACTTTTTGAGGATACCTATGTGGTGGAAGAGAAAGACAACAAAGGTTCTCAGGGAATCCTGCAGAAGTTATTAAAACTCAAGCCGATTAGAAATTAGTATCTCGGGTAAAACTAACTAGACCCAGTAAAACACCATGAAAGAGAATATCAATAAAGCACGAAATTAAATGGTTGTGACCATGTTAAAGTAACTAACCACGTGACAAACTTGGAAGGCTAGGAAGGTTAGAAGCCAGACTTAAAGTTTATTTAAACAAAGAAAAAAGATCTGTTGAAGATAGTGGGCCGCCACCCTCCTTGGATTTCACTCCTCTGCCTGATCCTTCTATTGAAGCCCAACACACTTTCCAACCCATTCTAAACCTCTACGTAGAGCTGGAGCTCAAGCTCACAGTTCAATAAATCTATTTTCCTGCACTAGCAAACCAACGATCACCTTCCACCTTGATGAAGGCAAGACCTTCTTCTCTACTTCTGAAGCTAGGACTAGCCCAAGACTGTTTCTCTCCTTCGATAAACCAATGGGCTGATCAACCAATTGACCTGAATTCACCCGAGGGATTCTCCTTCAACCATTCTGGATGAATGGTCTCCCCTCTCTCTTCCTTGACCCCCTAGCGCTTAAAGGAATTCACCCTTTCCATGATGATCATCTTAAGTTAACAAGATGCACAAGGGAGCTCAGAAATATTACAGATTAATGCAGGTTGAAAAATAAAATAAAATTGAATCCCATTAGATAAACTAAAACAACAGAACCACATGAGAAAAGTTTTACTCGGTGAACTTAAGCCTGGGAGTCAAAATAAGTTGTGATCATCTTAAGTTATTACCATTAAAGAATCATTGCAAAAACATACAGAACAAAAACTGAAACCAGTCTACGGGAAAATTAACTAGATATTAATTATCCAAAAGCAATGTCGACACTATATATAACAACTGAAACTCACATATAATGTATTCAACTGAACGCAAAGTGTTGGTGTAGTCAACACGTTAATTTCAGTAGATCTCCTTTCATCAGACATCTTGGAGTCAAATATTTCCTTCTTCACAAAAGCTTTTATTCCAGCTTCCTTCTTGTATCTTGTGAGAATTGGAAGAGGCGGAATGAGGTCCTCCTTGTTTGCTGAACGACATAATTAGATAGGCCCTAAGTTACTTATAATTTTAGAGCAAAAACCATGAAAAGAAAAAGAAGCGCAAAACTCAAATATAATAATATGATGAGTATAGTGAAGGAAGAGGGAAAACATGCACATGTATGAGAGAGATATTTGGAAACTTCCCCATAAAAATTTCAATGTAGGAAAAAAAGATGAATGGAGGAGAGAGAAAAAAAACATCAATAAAATAGTTAAACTAATAATAACAGTTGCATCGTCAATGATGACGACGAGGATGAGGTATGGTCCTTCCGTAAGCAGCAGTCTTCACTATTTTATGGAATTTATGGCTTGAAAGAAATAGGAAATATTTAGAGATGCTGAGGTCTTCAGGGAGGGCTACCTTAGCGGTCTCATTAATTTACCCATTATTTTTTATTCTAAAAAATTAGAGCAACTTCTGGTAATCTCTTCTTTTTCTCTCTCTCTCTCTCCTAGGCCCCTTTTTGTCTTTCATTCACCCTTAATAAAAGCAGGTCTCTTATCAAAGAAGAAAAAAATGGAATAAAAACTTGAATGAGTAATTAAATCAAAAGTGTGAATGCAACACATACCCAACTTCTCAATGACATGACTGGCGTACACCTGAAATGCATTGTCAATACCACGAAGCAAGCAATTAAGTTCAGTCAGCCTCATTGGGACTTGAAGAGCAAAAAATTGATCCACAGTCTGCATAAAATGGCCAAATATCCTTATAAGAAAAGCAAGTTTGATGGGCACGTACATACATATGTGCACGCGCACACATATTTAAAAGCATCGCAACAACTATTCAAGACATTAGCAGATAATTTCTAAAAGATTAAGATATAATGCAACCAAAAACAGCAAAAAGATTAATCATCTCAGAACTTTCGTTCCAAGAAGCTTGTTTGTCTTCAGAATACATTGTTTATTTCGATGAAAGCTCCACAAGAGTGCTTTGACCTCCTTAATCCAAAATAATAGAACTTAACTTTTCAACCCAGGATCACATAACAGAGCAGTAAAATTGATTCTAGCTCTTTAAATGGACAAAACCATAAATACCCAAAACCTTTGAGGGCTAAAATCCCAGTGGTCCGTAAAAAAACATTGCCAATTACACATAAGCCATAGACCAAAAAAACAAAGACATCAACAACACTCTCCTCTTCAACATCTTCAATCTGACAGACCCCAAATTACCGGTCTATTCACATAAGAAATTAGGAAGGAAATGGACATGTAATATGTAAGGGGCGTGTGCTCAGCTGATCTTGTGGGCCCAAGGGAATATTGTTAGTTGGAGGGAAGGGAGTGAAGTGAGCTTCTGGGGAGGTTTTAATACTGTTTTCGTGGATAGGAAGGCAGGCTTTTAGTATCTTTTCTTTAAGGCTCGTATTTTGAGTGTTTGAGGAAGAGTGGGGAGCTCTCAAATCTTCGTGGTTTGGCACTGTATTCATAAAAAAAGTCGGGTCTTTCAACAATCATGACTTCAACTGGACTATTAAAAAAAAAACTATACTTACTATCTCAAGATATGAAAGTTATACAACCATGTGAAATTTTTTATGACACTTGTGGAATCATAAAAAAACCAACCAATTATTTCTTCAATCTTTAATTGTTCATTAGCATTACCCAATGCCACAGCCAAAATATGCCAGCAATAATAATGGGCATTATTTTCCAACAACGTCACAGTTACACATACTTATTTGTGATATCTACTCACCAGGAGGCTAATCTAGATCGATCCAATTGCCAGACCTTTTTGAGCTATCTGAAAATTAGGTTTTCCATTTTATAATTCATGCAACCTGTAGCCCATACAGAGATCTCCATATAGTAGGAGTTAATCTATGAGAGCATGGATAAAGCTGATTTATAGATTAAAGTATAATAGGTTTCAGACAACCAAACAAACTTCTTTCTGAACTACGTATTTTTTAATGATAGTGGTCTATCTGTAGATCTACTAAAGTAAATAAAAATTTAAGACAAAGTCACACCCCCGATCTAAAGGATTTTAACCGTCAATCTCATTGTGTGCCTTTGTTTATACAACGCCTGCAGATTTTAGCAAGCACAGTGATATAGGCCAGTGTTCACGCCCTCAGAAAGAATCACAAGAATGTAATAACCATCAGCAGTGTAATGTAAATTAGCTTCAAGTGAACATTCAGAACCAGGAAAAAATGTCATGAAGAACATAAAAGAATAACAACCATACCTCCTCAACCATCCTATAAACTTCAACAATTGAATTTCCGTGACGCTGCTGAGGTGATATTGGAATCCATCGCTGTTGGAAAAGGATATAGAATATCGATATACAGCTTGCAATTAATGCATTAAAGAGTTCAATAGAAGCAGGGATTACAAGAAAAAAGCAAGCTGTTTGGAAAGAAAATAAAATAAACTTATCAAAATCACGTATTTGACATGAGACATCTTTAAGTTTTTCACCCTTATTCTTCTATATATTTTAAGCTGAAGTGGCAACAATTTATTCGTTTTATAAGTCAAAATATGCTTACGTGGAAAATTTAGTAATTAAACCTAAATTTATTGATTTATTAAAAATAAAAAATTTTAAAGAAATGAACATCAAGCACTAACATCAAAAAAAATTTCCAACAAAGAAATCACACCTTTAGGCCCTCATTCTATCAAACATCAAAAAACCCACAATTTTCAGTAGAAAGAAAAACCCTCACCCCCGCCCTTTTCTTCCTCCTATAGGTCCTATTCATCTTCTCCAGAAAAATCTGAGAAGTCTCGAAAAAAGCATTTTAATGGAAGATTCTCAATTTTGTTTTCAAAGTTTTTTTTTTCTTTTATATAAAAGACAATAGTTTCATACAGCAGATCAGAAGTAAGCCAAAGAGACATAACTGAGTGGATTCTTTTTATTTTACCATGCCTGTAGACCATATGTCACTTGGACCAACCTCTACGTCAAAACTCGCGACCAAGAAAGTAACTGAGACTAAGTAAGAATGGTCTAGCAGTTATTTACAAAACAGTCTTCAAATACTAGTCTTAGTTGTGATGCTTTCCAAATGCAATGCAAAACTATAATTGAATATTAATGCAACTGCCCACTTCTTGTTATATTTATCTGAGCAACATAATTCCAACTCCAAAGTTCTGGATGAATGGTAGAAGAAGAACGATACAGATTAGTAGGAAGTTTACTGAAAAAAAGTTATGTACTTGCCTCTTGTTGAATAGCTCTTTCCACCCATCCCATGATCCGTCCAAGCTGTGAGTTGACCCATCGCAGCACCAAGGTTCCAGATATAGATTCAATCTAAAAAAATTGGGAAAGGTTGATATGGTGAGAACACAATAAAGATATCCATGTGCGGAACCAAGTTCAGGAAGGCAATAGCAATTTTAAGATTTTATATCCAAAAGAAATTAATTTAAAAATTTTCTAACAAAAGAATTGATTGCAAAATTTGCTAACCAATTCATCTTCTTTATTTATTAGAATTGAATTTATTAAAGTTTTTCTTCCTAAAAATTTTTTACTCAAGACAAATAGGAGGAATTTTAGGATGAGGAAATGTCTTGGGAGAGATTTGGTCTTCGCCTAGGTTCAACAGCTCCCCTTAGGGGACGGTAACCAAAGTATTCTATAATTATCTTTTGTTTCGTGAGAGCTGAAATAAATTGAAAATTTTCTTCTCCATCTCCTATCAAATTATCTTTTTTTTTCTTATTTTGAACTTTTTTTTTATACCTGTGAGTATTTGAGTCAACCTACACGCACCTCGACTAAACAATCATTAAGTCCAAAGGTTACCAAGAAAACTCGTAGGATATTAAATCCTAGGTAGGTGACTACCATAGTTTGAACTTATTTCTACTAAATTCTTTAGAATTTACCTTGGACCCTTTGGACCACTAGGCGAACCCATGATGGTTACAAACTTTTTTTCCTTTTTTTTTTTGTCTCGACTCCTTTTGTTTTTTTGGGCTGATATTTTGCATTGCTCGATTGTATATCTTTTCATTCTCTATGAAAGTATAAATTTATCTTTGTTTCTGCATTTGGTGCATGTAACCGGAGCGTAGGAAAGAAAGATAAGTCAAGGTTCTACAGCCTGCTAAATATGGGGTCCTCAACAATACATCAGGAGCATATCTTTCTTATTTTCATTATTTCTTTTCTAAGATAAGAGGAATATATTCACAGAAAAGGCCTAAAGTAGGAAGGGACCACCTCGCCAAGAGGGAAGGATCAAGCCCTCAAATCGAGATTAATAGTGAAAATAATGTAGTTACAAAATAACTTGTGTCGGAGTTCCAATGTGAGGCTATTAACTGTACAAGATCACGAAAAGGCTCTTATGAATTTGTCTTATCTGTGAAACAATTGGAGCCGATCTTTTCTTGTTTCCTTTGGATGCTGATAGAAGTTCACCGCTAACGGTATCCCTTGAATCCTCAACTAATTATCATCTGATGGACAATTCCATAGCATGATATAATAGCAAGCCTTGTAATCCTTTCAGAAAATAAAGTGCAATTTTCCTACTTAAAAACCAATAATTCCCCATTTTATTATATTTAACAATTAACATTGCCTCAACATTAGAACATCTTTTCTTGATTTCTTGGCAAATCTTTAAATATTGTTTGTATTGTAATCTTGATGTTTAGGTTACACTCTTGTATTCAAGTACCCTAAGATGTTCATTTTACAGCCTATAGCTTTTCCTAGCTCTTTTACAGCAGCTAACTTGTTGTTACCATTGCTGTTAGTTAGTTACTAGGCTGTTACTGTAGCCTCTCTATTATAAATAGAGGCTGCTGTGATTCATTTGAGGCATTATTCAGAAAATTCAACAAAAATCCTCTCACTTGAAAACATCAATTTATATCATCTTTTCTCGAGGTAGAAATTGTTCCCGTCATAATCTCAAAAGGAATTTACCCACTTATGAAGGAAKGGAAGTGAAGATACTTTTTAAAAAAAACAAGGAGAAATTGTTAAGCAACACATGATGTCTAACCTGGTAAAGAGCAAGTTTTCTGATGTGTATCTCAGCACCCTGCTCTTCACATGCAGATGTGATAAGGGCTAATATATACTCCTCGAGGCTATTGGCTGCCGGAAATACAGATACAACATCCTCCGTCAGATGTTCAACTCCATCAAGGAAGGGTTTCTACGAGGTTTCCAATGAACTTTAGATTTCAGAAGAATACTCCACTACATCATGGACTAAAAAGACGGGAATTATGAAATTAACTTGTATTACAAAAAAAATGGCCATAGTCTTACCAGTCTGTAACCATAAAGTTTATGGAGAAGTGATGCTGAAACAATTGTTGCTTGAGCGTCCCTCTGAGATAAAATTGGTATGAAAAGAGATGAATCCCTCTTTAGAAGTTTTTTTGTTTCTTCAGCAAGCAAGGCTAGAAAATGTTCGTGATTTGTCTCAGATTTCTCCAAAGAATGCAAAATCTGCACAATAAAACAATTAGTAACATGAATAACATTTGATGCGGGGAAATGAAGTTTGTCAACTGTTTGCAGTTCCTTTGGAAGGGAGTAGAGTACAATTACAAAATAATGGATGGTTGAGCAGTTAATCTCAAATCGTTAACCAAAATCTTGCAGTTGGAAGACGTCAAGATAAGCTTTTACTAGAAGAATATCTCCGAACTTCCACTCATGTGATAAATTATATGTGGGCGGTGAAAAAAGGTGAAGTTATTTTCTTCGTTTCAAGCCCCCCAGAAGCTTAAAACCTCAGCCAAAATTCAAAAAATAAACCTGATTAATTCACTATGCTCCCAATAATGGGTAATAGATATTGATCATAACCCAGCTCGGGCTCTCAAATAAATAGTTTTTTGTAATTACTCTCTTGCGATTCTGTTGACCAACTGGGATCTTTTATGTATACCTCTTGATGAAATTCAGTTTCTTTTTAAAAATATATTTTGTGGTTTCTCTCTCCTAAAAAAGGGCTGGATCAGTATTCAGATCTTATTTCTTAGGCTTATTTACGTAAATATCTCTCTGTATAGCATTCCTTCCTTGTAATCAGCGTTTTCCCTTATAGTGTATTTCCTATACCATTAGTTATAAAATATAGCTGTCCATTCGTAGACAAATTGAGAGAGAATTATGAATTTCTACTTGATGGGGAATTCCGCATTAACTTTATCTTTTTCTTATTTTCAAACTTTTACATCAACTTTTTGCTAATGTGTTCCTTTTATCTCCCTTCCCAGAGTCCAAACTTTATTTGGTGGGAAGGACAAAAAGAAAACCCATTCCCAAACCTCACCAACTTCCCCATGGCCCATGCTAACTCCTTAAAAATTTTCATAATTCTTCTTTCTAAATTTTCAGAAGATCACTACCGCCAAATTCACCAAATGATCCTCTGAGACCTCCAGTGTTCTAACTAGAGAAGTCTCCCACCATTTTAGGTGGCACCCAAGAGAGATCGTAAACCTCAAGAAGTTTTCACCAAATTGAAGTCTAGAGGCAACGTGGCAAATTAATTCATATCATTCTAATGTTTTTTAAAAATTAGTTCGCAAGTAAGGGTTTAACAAAATTGTACCACAATCTCTGTAACTTACTTCCATCCATCAAGCATCAGCCAGAAATTAAACCACAAATAATTTAATCGCTTACTCTGGAAAACGCATTCTTAAGGGATGATAATATATAGGATTCAATCTGCTCTTTATCTGTTCTAGACATTGATTCCGCAGCCTGTAAAGAACATGATAAATAAACTTTAAATATTTCATATATGTGAAGCATAAGTAGAAGAAATAGAAAATGGAAAAATTAGTGCAATGATTGAATGTTGTTGGAAAATGCATTATTAACATCCAAAAACTTCCAAATTAAGGACCTCTTTCTTTTTTTCATGTTAGACGGTCATGCATACTTAATCTAGAAGGGTAAAAAGGGAACTGTAGGTTTAAGAGCTGGTTAAAAAAGAGATAGCACTTTAACATGTACGTGCCGTGAGTGCACGGTGTCCATCATTTTTTAGAAGTTTCTGTTGGAGAGAAGTAACATCTCAAAGACTACTATTCCTCTATGTTCAAGAGCTTACTTGTACTAGAGGATAGTTCCAAAATAAAAATAATACACTACAGTTTTCTAGCCTGTGTGAAGAGAAGAACCCATCACTGATAAAATTATTTGGAGCATTCATGTCCTAAAAAAGTTGACATACAGCTTCAGATTCTTCCAAAAGCAGCCTCCTGGCAAGCATTGCAACGGTGACAATATTCCCCATCTTTCTAGGATCCTGCAAGGTGCAAAAGAAATATTACGATACTAAATACCAATCTATAGATGCTGCACAACAGAACTTTATATTTAGAAACACTAAAAAGAATTAGGGAAGAAGGAGAGAGAGCACTTAACAATCATCTAAAAGGCATATATCAAAAGAGTTCAACCCACTATGGAAAGCAGAAAACTTACAATGATGACAGAAACGGATGAGTTAACTGGGTTAATTTTTGTGATAAGCCCTAAACGTAAAAAGATGATACAAACACAAGACGACTCTACCTAATTGTCTTCTGACAATCTATATCCCATTACCCACAAAAAGCCGGTTACTGAAATATATAAATGGAAACCAGTCATAATAGCTTTAAGTTTCCAATAATTCAAATTCAGGCATAATACTTGCAATGATTGAACAGAAAAGAGCAATTTTCAAGTCTATTTGTAAACAGAACCAATAATTTCATTCGTTAGGCACCAAAGCTAAAGCCCTTACATACTTTGTCCTAGAAAAAGTTTCCTACTTATCAAAGTTAAAACCCACTTTCCCAGTCCAAGTTTTGCAACCAGGAAATAGTTTACCGAACCTCAGAAAAGTGCAGATGGTAGTCTCCTAGCAGCCTATCAGCCCAACTCTGGATTGGAACAATAAAGGATTTTAGGAAAGAGAAATCTCGAAAACTCCCTTCCTCTTCAAGTTCTGAATGCAAACTTTTTAAGTGTAACCTCTCCTGAGGACCCCTTTGTTCCTTCAATGGTATTTTCTTCAACTGCTCAATTGCATGTTGCAGCATTCCTTGCTCAGACGTAATAACAAACTGTAATACAAGATGAAAACATGATGATCAAAATTATAACTAATAAGAATATTAAAATCAAAGAAGCTTGATCCATTATGTCAGAAAAAAGGCAACCCACTAATTTTTATTTGTCAGAAATTTAGTAGATTCAATAATTCTTTTCTCATATAGAACTTTCTTTCTTATGAAACTAAATATGTATTTCATCTCCATGATTCAACCTCGTAATGCATTCTCTGTAAAAGATAAGCACTCCATATCCTATCTTCTACTGAATTTTTTACGCTTCTAAGCTCTATTCACTATGCTTTCTGTTTTTCACGTTGTCTCATAAATCAAAAACTAATTGCTAAACTTTTCATATGATAATTTAGTGATGTCATACCTGACGAAACAGTACCCACATAAAGCAGGTGTAATGGATGGTCTCTGTGATTCCTAGAATACGCCATGTTGACTTCAAGAGTTCGAGGATTTCTTCTATCTCCTAAAAATATAGATGAATTAGGATCAACCATACAGATCAAGAAGAATGCCACGATAATGCATTTAATTTTTGTTTCAATAATAAATGTAAAGTAGAAGAAAAAGTTAGGGTAGCATCCTTTCTGTTTCAATATTTCTTTCTTTTTTTTCTTATAAAAACCGAACTTTCACAGAGGAAAATTGAAGAATACAAATGGACCTACAAAAAGGATAGCATCTCTGAGCTGCTAGGTAAAGTGGAACGAGAAGTCGTGACAGTATATTAATATAAACAGAATACTATTCAATTTCACAAAGCTGTGCTCAAAGTCCCTACCACACTGAAGCAGGAATATGGAAAAAACTTATAAAAGATGGTAAGAATTTTGGTAAATTTGAAGATTACTGGTGTCGTTGCCTTGTCATACAATCATAGCAAATGGTATTTGACAAACCAAAACAGAGCACTAACCTCAGTCAACTTTCCCTCGTCTAACATATCGAAGACACTAAGAAGAAGTTTCTCATAAAGCCTGACATTGAGATGATAACCATCAGCCCAATGACAGACTTCACCAGTTAAGTCTCCCCGAGCTGGCCTCTCAGCAAGTGAAATGGAAATCTCTCGGAGGGACCTCAAGCATTCTATTCGTTGGAGTTCTCCAGTGGAAGGTGGGAGAGACTGAAAATTAAATAAACCAAAACGTCAGCTACAATAATAAATAAAGATATATTGAAAAAAAATGCCACAGCAACAATTCTTTTCGAGAACTATACTTTCATTTTCATAAAAAGAAGTTACAAGAATATTAGGGAACGACCAACCTGATTCTCCCAAAAAAATGAAGATATCGGAAAAAACCTCATCACATAAATGAGAGGAGACCAAAAATGTATTCTACCTCAACCTACACCCACTCTATCTCACTATGTTTATTTTTAAAATATTTTTATTCCTATCCTTCCAAATCTCCCACAAATTACCAACACTGTATTCATCCATGGGAATAGAATAAAAATGTAAAACCTTTCTAGCCATTGGTTTTATAGGAATCTAATATCTAGACTCTCATCTTTTTTAAATAAACCAAAACGTCGGCTGCAAAAAATAAATAAATATATATACCCCTCCCATGGAGAATTTGGTTACAAATTTGGGGGTCTGAGACATTTTTTTTAAACTACCCATCGATTAACAATTGGAGACTCTTTTTTAAATTTCTGGCCCCTCTTTTGGGCCTCTCATTTTGTAAGGTCCTTGCTCTTGCATTCCCATTTTCTTTAATGAAAAATAGTTTTCCAATCAGGGGAAAAAGGACATCATAAAAACAAAATTACAAAATTCAATTGCAGGGCGACTGTGGAGGAAATTTTGGTGTATCCCCTTCCCGGAACAAGGGCGAAATGCCAATGAAAAAATAGTTTTCCAATCAGGGGAAAAGGGACATCATAAAAATAAAATTACAAAATTCAATTGCAGGGCGATGGTGGAGGAAGTTTTGGTGTATCCCCTTCCCAGGATAAAGGCAAAATTCTTTGGCAGTCATGTTTTTTTGCCATCTTGTAGGATATTTAGATGGAGAGAAACAATAGGTTAGATTTAATACTTCCTTGTGGGCCTCAGTTACGAGAGATTTTTGTAATTATCATTTAGGTGTTATTCTGGTGGATTGGAGCCCCTCTTTGTAGGGTTGGCTTTTTTTTGTTGCGCGAGTTTTTTTTGTAAGCTCTTGTATATTCTTTCATTTGTCTTGATTAAAACTCGGTTTTTTATTAAAAAAAAATAATAACATAAAAATTGAGTAAATAAGTAAAGTTTGATTAAAAATAAAATTTTGAGAATAACAAACACACCTCAGATTCCTCGATCTTTGACAATAGAATTCTCAACTCACTTGCCTTGCGCCCTGACTCCCCAAATCCCACAACAGGGTGATTAATAAGCCCCTCCTCCAATATGTTCAACTGTAGTACGCACACACAAAATCACACTCGGCATGAAAATTGTGCACTTAAACGTGTCCAATCAAAAGTTCATCATAAAATTTATAAATAAAGAGAGAACAAGTAAAGAGGAAGAAGAAACTTACCTGCCTTTTTTGCCAGCGTAAAAACGCTTTTCTATCAGAAAATTCTGTTTTGGAGATACAAGACAACAATTCCAGAGGAACTAACAGGGTATCCATTCTTTTTCCTACTTTGCCTGAAAGGGCATTTAGGAGGCCTTTCCGTGTTCTCACATCCATTGACTCGGATATCTGCAAATATATTAGAGTTAAACCGAGCAGCAAAAATGAACTAAGAAGCTTTCCTCCAATCAGAGAGACAAATTTATTGAAAAAATTATAAGTATGGTAGAAATAATAAGCAACAAGATGACATAACCTTCTTAAAACAAAAATAATACAAAGATACATCAGCCGACAACACAAATAAGCAAAGAAAACGAGAGTCAATACTAAAATTCCTACCCAAAAAAAACAATCATCTAGACTCCAACCCAAACATCTTGAATATCTTTTCCTCCTCGGATAAATGACAATTTATTTTTTAGAAAAGAGAAGTAAAAAAGGATAACTGATAACTTTTTTCCATTTAGAACATATCATGTTCTTAATTACAAAAAATATTTGACAAAGAACCATATCGAGCCAACAAGATATATAATGTCCCATTACTCTTCAGCCTCTCAAGACATATAAGTGAAATTCACTCTTTTATTCTCCCTAGGGGAGCGGTTATCTGATCAAATCAGTGTATATTTTCATACATCAATGAAAATTGTTTATGT
>NW_019104500.1:2006427-2061323 GCF_001995035.1 Momordica charantia | reverse complement strand
CGAGATAAGAAGGTATACCCTGAGGCCCCAGCACAAGCCAAAAGAACTTCATATGCAGTTTCTCGAAGGTCGTCATCTGTGATTCCTACAACAAATCAAGAAAAAAGTTTAAAAGGCACTCCCCCATGTTCTAACTTTCATCAAGGACAAGATGGAAAATACTAAAATAGTCAAACAATTTGAAAGATATAACCTCAAAGATCCTATCCTTTGCAACCTAAGTGCAGATGGATGTGATCAATGTAGTTACATTAGATACCCTACAGAGTAAGAAAGACTTATTGGAAGAAGCAGCTAAGCGTGCTCACTGCTTTCTTCATATTGCAGCTACACACAACTCCAGCAATTTCAACACAGATGAACTCCACCAGCCAATAAATTTATTACTACCTGTTGAAAAAGAGGGCAATTTCAGAGCCAGATCAGCTGCGTCATTTGGGTTTCTTCTTGACATCCTCAGGCTATTAACCTCGAGATCTTCATCGTCCTCAAAATCTTCAATGTCATCCACAGTCAGTTCCCGAGTTTGTGAGGACTCTAAGGACTCTGATCGTGATACATTTGTCTCAATTAGCGATGGTGCGGCAATAGGTGGTGGCGTAATTACTGCAGGAGGTGTATAGACAGGAGGAGGGGGTGTGAAAGCAGGAACAGGCGGCGGTGCTCTTTTTGGAGGTGACCCGGAAGAATCTAGATCCGTAGCCAAGAAAAATTCATCGCTAGAACCTGAATTGTTCTGGAATGTCAAGATAATATATAGATTAGCAACAATTTTGACACGATCATACATTTCAAAAAAATAGGGGGGACAATTATATTCACAAAACCTACAGCATGTGAAAGAAAGAAAAAAAAACAAGACTAAGAAGAGAGGGGGGGACTGCATGTAAATCATACTTACCATCTGAGGAAACTCCGTAAGGTCATGATAATCTCTAATGGCTTCAGATAGTTCAAGCATTGCACCTATTTTGACAGATGATAGCATGAGAAATTTATTGAAACAAATGAAACTTAAAAATATAAGTATGCACACATAAAATCACCTTTTTTAGCACAATTAAGAACATAATCCACGCTAACTTGGTCTAGATCCACATCATCGAGGGTAACTGCACCTGGAGGCATTACAACTTTCTTTATCAAGCTACCAGACAGTACAAAATCAAGAAGTATTTGTCTGTCCCGCCTGAATCGTTGCAAAAGCTCGATGGCATTTTCCCTGTATGGGAGGAATAATACATTGTTCATCCAAAACAGACGAAATAGAAGTCCAAACACCAGTAACGCTCAAATGATAAGCATTCTACTAGATATTCGGGGGACACTTACTCTTCCATGGTGAAGCTAAATGATACAAGTAGTGAAATCCCACAATTTCAGACAATGTGCATCCGTTCCATCTTTGATGGCTAAAAATTATTCTGGTACCAAAGTCAGAAATTAATATACCATTATATGTTTCAGCAGCAACCAACTAAAAATCGAATTCATGAATCAGAGCATTGCAGTGCACTTTAAATATGGCAGTTTCAAGTTCAACGACTTTTCCTATGCATTCAATCTGAAGTAAAGTAGACGTTCTTGGATTTCACGTATTCTGGAAAAGAAATCAAGTTCGAAATCTCGGAAACTTAATCATACCTGAATTCCCAGAAATTAAAAAACCGGGCAGAGTCCTCCCAGCTGAAGCAAGAGCTGATTCGATGCTGACTGCTAGAAGACCATAAGCCACTGGATCCTGCAAATTGAAGTAGCTTCCGCAATTAAATACTCCGTCCAATTTACTTCGTATCGATTCTGCAGCTGGCAGAAGTAGCAACTTCAGAAGTAAATAAACTGAAAGATTCCATTGGAAGCTCGAGTAGAGAAAGAACTTCCATTGATTACCTTTGCTATGCAGCTGCCGGTTTGGACGAGCAACGAGGATGAGACCAACAGTCAATATTTGGAGTGGGAATTACGGCAAATGAATTATGGAAGCTTGAATTTAGAAATTGGCCGCTGAGCATAGAAATCGGAGATGGATCTAATCCTCTTAATTTATTATTGAAAAATATAAATACCGATCATGTTGGTCCAAAATAATTTAATTATTTTTTTCGCTTTTTAGTTGTATATATTAATATTTATTTATATTCTACAAAACTTCCAGTCCCTCACGTGCGAGATACGTACGTGTAGGCGTTTAATCTCGAACTATACTCTCAGCTACAAATATACAGATCTTAAATTTTCATTTTTTTTTTTTGTTAATACAGACATTTTATGGATTATGTAAATTCGATTGTAGTAAAAAAATATGTAAATATTAAGAATTTGTTTAATAATAATTTAACTTAATTCATTTTTTTAATACAACACCAACTGAATTATAATCTCTTTCTTCGAACACGTAGATGATAGATATTCTAAAAAGTAGTCATCAATTATCTCAAATTTTAATACTGTATATATAAATTGGATATTTACACTGCAACAAATGACATTTAAAATATCAATAAACTTTTTTTAAATTATAGATTTTAATTTACGTCCCTTATATTTTATTTGCAATGAAAAAGTATATGATAAAAAACATAATCCAATGTGATAATATATCTATAAGTGGTGATTGATGAATTTTATTACATGAAAATGAAACTTTACTATAATGATACCAAAGTCGTGTATTTTAGTTGAACTATCGTGAGACTATTATTTTTCTTTTTTTAAATTATAACGAGTGACTTTAGTTTTAACTATTGTTAGTATTTTAATTTTTCTTTTTTTATATAATACGTGGTGATGGAGGATCGAACTCATAAGCTCATGGTGGGATATATATGTCAATTATCGAAGTTATGTTTGCCTTTACACTATTTTTAATTTTTAATAAATTAAACTTTTAAACCAAAACTAAGAAGCAATATTTGAATATTTGGAATATTTTAAAAATGATATATTTATTTCTTTTTAATAAAAAAAAAGTATAATATTGTAATCGTAAGATAGAGATTTAAAATTTCAACATATAAAATAAATAAATAACATCCTAGTTTGAGCAAAATAATAATAAAATAAAATACTCCCACGTCATATAGGATATCAATAACAAAAACAACAATTAAAGACCTTGTTTATGAAACAATAATTAAAAAGCTTTAAAATTTTGAATGATAATAGTAATTAAAAAAATTATTTTTATATCGTCCTTCACTCGGAGAAAACCCTGGTTTGGTGTGTAGGGTTTAAGCATTGCCGGCGAAGCAATTGAGCACAAAATTTTGCTGCTCTGTTTCCTCTCGACATACGCCATGGATAAATTTCACAAAGAACTTGACAAAGAAACGTGTAAGGCGGAGAAATTCGTAAGAGAAGAAGAAGAAGAAGACGACGAGGAGCAAGAAGATGGAACGGACGACTGGGACGATTGGAATGCGGACGAGGAAGAAGGCGAAGGAGAATTTGACTCGAATTTTCTGTGTCTGTTCTGCAACTCCAAGTACAATGACTGCGACACGTTGTTCAACCATTGCAACTCGGTCCACCATTTCGATTTTCGCGGCATTAGGAGGGCTCTGGGTTTAGATTTTTATGGTTCGTTCAAAATTATCAACTACATACGATCTCAGGTTAGCTCAGCTAGTCTGATAACTTTTTCTTTTTTTTTTTGGCGAAATTCACGTTTGTTGGATATTCGTCGACAGAATGGTCCTAAAAAGAACGAATTTTTTAGCACTTAAAAGTGCAACCAGGAGCTGCGCGAATCAACTAGACTGGATCAATGGGGTGTCCGTGTTTTAACTTTTGGTCTCACAAAAATAGTTTTTGTAGAGCTTCTCTCCGGAACTATTTGAATCGTCAGCTTTTAACTATGATAATCATCCAATTGGGGGGTTGGCGATATTGTTTTGTGTTCACGATGAATTGGAATTGATTTGGAAATTTTAGTTTCCAAATAATATTAAGTGGATTAGCTACCGCTTAATAAGGAAAACCATTGATGTCTCGAGAGTCAAGCAGGCACGCACTTTAAGAAAAAGAATTTATTGGCTATCGAACGAGGTGTTAACTATTAACACGTTATTTATCATTTTTTATACTGATCAGGTAGCAGAAAATAGGTGTTGGAGCTGTGGTCTGTCGTGTCAATCAAACCAGGATTTACAGAACCATTTGCACAAAACAGTAAATCTCAATAGCATGAAGGCTCCGTGGGATGATGATAAATATTTAAAACCCTTCAGGGAAGACGATCCTCTCCTGTACAGTTTTGCAGAAGACGAAGAGGATGATGACATTTCACTTACCAACAATAATCTTGGGAGGAATATGGATAGTGATGGAGGTAATTGCAATGCCGATGAAATGACTGGAGAAAGTCTTCCATTTCATCATAACCAAATCGAGGAAAATGGAATAAAAGATTGTAGTTCTACTTCACATGGTTATTTGAATCCTCCAAGCAACTTAGAGGCCGTGATTCAGAGTACTGTGAAAACCACGGAGACTTTAGGATTGAATGATAAGATGCTGGAAGACGATCAATTGAAAGTATCCAGACGAAGTTTGTATTCAAAAGACATCAAGAATGTAAATGATAGCTACTTTGGTTCGTATAGCTCTTTTGGCATACACAGAGAGATGTTAAGCGACAAGGTACTATATTATTTCCCAGTCTACTTTTTAACTGAATGTCACAAATCAATTTATTACAGATGGGGAATACTTCATTTCTGAAGTAATATATTGCCAATATTACCTTTTATGCAGGTCAGAATGGAAGCTTATGGGCAAGCTATTTTGCAAAACCAATCTCTTTTCCACGAAGCAGTTGTGATGGATGTAGGCTGTGGAACAGGCATACTTAGGTGAGMTGGAAAATAATTTGGTATAATTGGCTGCAATTTGTCGTTTGGGCTTGCTGTTTCTACTCATTTTTAGCATTAGAATATTTCGTATATTAAACATTATAATGACGTGCAATAACTACAGTCAGTTCCTATACATGCATGCTTTTCAATCAAGCTTGGCTGACATTGAAAAACTATTCACTCTGTTATTCTTCCCTTCTATAGTCTCTTTGCTGCAAAAGCAGGTGCGTCAAGAGTTATTGCAGTTGAAGCAAGTGATAAGATGGCAGCAGTGGCCACCCAAGTAGTGAATCAACTTCAATATAGTCATTTAGTTTTCTTGTTTCTCTGATGGTTTGTTTCACACCACCTCCTGTACTGGAATTGGCTGCAGATTGCAAAAGAGAATGGCCTCTTGTGGAATAGGAAACAAACGGGAGATAGCAGCATGTCAAGCGGGATTGTAGAAGTGGTTCACAGTATGGTAGAAGAACTCGAAAAGAACGTAGAGATTCAGCCTCGTAGTGTTGATGTTTTATTGAGTGAATGGATGGGCTATTGCTTGCTGTACGAGTCAATGCTCAGCTCAGTTCTCCTTGCAAGGGATCGTTGGTTGAAGCCTGGAGGTGCAATCTTACCAGATACTGCGACAATTGTAAGTTTGCATTTTTTGATTCACCCTGTGAGAGGTCTGATCTTGAAATTACATTTGTTTTTTTTTTTTAATAATTTCTCTATCTACCCTTCAGCTTGTTGCAGGATTTGGAGTCGGTGGAACTAGTCTTCCATTTTGGGAAAATGTGTATGGTTTCAGCATGTCTTGTGTTGGAAAGGAACTTGTAAGGGATGCTGCCAATATTCCTATCGTTGACATTGTGGATGCTAATGATTTAGTGACCAGTGCTGCAATTCTTCATGTAAGTACTACCCAAACAACATTTTTATTCCTTGTGGGGATGTGTTGCACTCTACTACTACAGCTTTTGATGAACGCTATTCTTCTTGGTTCTCAGAATCATGAGTGTTCAATCTGCTAGGTCTGAAAGAATTATACTTGTAAAGGAACATGATTATTGGGAGAAAATACTCTAACTAGCATGTAGGAACACAATTTTCTTGAATCTCTTATCGTAGAAAGTTGGACACTACTATTTTAGTTATGCTCGCATCTCCAAGCATCCAGGGGGAGCTTTATTACTAATTTACTCCTGTACACTTTTTGTTCAATGAACTTTTTCTTTCTTTTTTAATTTTAAATAGATAAAAGTCATGCGTCATACTGGGGTTAAAAGGCTTCATATATTTGTTGTCATAGTTCATTCATTACATTTTCCTCTCTTCTACTAATGATTACCTTAGCAAGTCTTGAGCTGTTACGTCAATTACTAGACTAACGTGTATCTCATTTATCCATGGTTTTGTATCATTTTTAAGAATATGATAAATATGGTTTAGGATGCTCTGAGAGCATTCCAATTTCTAAACACTCTGATCTACGTGGACAACAAAATGGTTCGACTGATTTAACCCCTGCTGTAATACATGTGTAACTGTGAACGTTATCTTACATCCCCTTCTTTTTATGTTGCAATTTGGTTTGGGAGTTGATGAAGACATGCTGTCGCTTTTTTCATACAGACTTTTGATCTAGCAACCATGCATCTTGATGACGTAGACTTCACTGCGAATACCGAGTTGGAACCGAGTTTACATTATCCTTCAAAGAGCGGAGATGATGTTGAAGTCGAAGTATCTTGGTGTCATGGAGTTGTCTTATGGTTTGAAACTGGTTTTACAAGCAGATTCTGCAAAGAATCACCAGCGGTTCTGTCTACATCCCCATACACTCCCAAAACTCACTGGTCTCAAACCATATTAACCTTCAGAGAACCAATTGCCGTAACATCTAGAAAATCTGCCACCAACGAATCCGCACCAGTGGGTACCGATGCCTCCCCAGCTGTCAAAGTTCATTTGCGCGTTAGCATTGTCCGCGCACCTGAACATCGAAGCATTGACATTTCACTAGAAACTACTGGGATTGCTGGCGATGGCAGGAAGCGCCACTGGCCTGTACAACTTTTCTCGCTAAGATAAGAGTACCAAACCATAAATGCCAGATGCTTGGATCCTGAATCAGCAATTTCAGACTAAAAACTGGTCTGATTATTTATTATGTTTAAGGATATTGTGTCATCTCCATATCTGTTTTTTGATAGTTGCAGAAGATTCATTCATGGAGTTAACCAATTTTTTGACTCTTTATTTTTTATATGTAAGTTCAATTGTAGGCATTGAGAGGCATATGCTCGGTGTCTCTAATATCATGGTATGGTTAATTCAGGCCATTAGTTTTGTTTTGATTATTGTATTCTATTTTTCTTGTATTTCCACAGCAAAATGAGGAGTCTGTTGGATTTTGAAGAAAGCTTTTTATCTGGTGATATTTTTGGAAATTCACTCATCTACCTTTGGAATTGCATTGTATAAATGTCTTTTTTTCCTTTCCCTGTTGCCTTTTGACTTTTCAATCGTGGGGATTTCTAACCTCCAACTTTTTAGTTAATGATTTATATCTTAATTAGTTGATTTATATCTTAATTAGTTGAGTTATCTTGATAGATATTTTATTTTCTTAAATAGACTTGATAGAATTCTAGATATAAATGAACTTCGACATAAATCTAAGTTTTCGAACAGAGGGACTGAATTTGGAGACTAAAGAGAAAGATGGGTAAAAAGAAACCAAACGTCTTCCAATTTCTCTCCTTCAAAGGAAGTTGTCAAAATAGAGTAATTGACAAAGATGGAGGATTTTGAGAAAATATTTGAACCTTTTTAAATTAACACTTAAATTAAGGGTGTGTCTGGGAGTGATTTTGACACGGTAAAATCACTTTTACCATTGTCAAAATCACGTCCCGTGTCAAAATCACTTTTACCATTGTCAAAATCACGTCTATTTTATCATGTTTGGCAAATTGAACAATTAGTTTTAAGAAAACAAAAAATTACTTAAAATTGATTTTTAAAGTATCAATTATTCTTTAAATCTCTTTTTTCAAAATTGCTCCTTCTACCCTCACTTCAAAACACATCCTATGAAAATATATAATTGTTTCTAGAATTTGAATTTTAAGAGATGAATTTTATGACTCGTGGGATAGTAGAAAATATTTTCCAAAATTTTCATCTCTATATTGTACTCTCTACAATCAAGTTTTCTATTTGCTCGTCATCTACAAGATTTCTTTAAGAGCATTTCTTTCAAAACAGTCTGAAGGTGAAAATTCGAACACAAAACCTTTTAATAAAAAATATATATCTTAACCAGTTAATACAGACTCAAGTTGACAAGATTTACTAAATCCAAGTAAATACCGCCCACTAGTTCAGATCTAAGAAACGAAATTGTTAAAAAGGGTATATTTAGTGGGAAAAAATACTTTTTAAATTCAAGATGTGAAAAGTATTATCACAAATGTAATTCATCTAATGGTAATTCGAACCTCGCGACTAATTGTTAAAATACATATTACCATCTAAAAAATCGAGAACTCTCCTAATAATTATTGAACTAAAGAAAATTGCAATTTATTTCAATACATAATGTCTCCCTCAAAAATCAAGATTGAGATCCATTTCAGCGTTGAAGATATTGACATCAATGATCAATCTAATCTAATCCGTAGAAACGAGCGGTATAATGATGACAATTGAGAATCCTCCATTAAGTCGCTAAAGCTGGCCTCTCCAGATTCCAGTTTGCCTTCACTAAATCCTAAATTTCAAATTATTGTTTTTCGACTACCAACAAATGGACTTTCAGCCTTTAGGTGATTTGAAATTTGGCCCAAATTTTCTTATCGTTTACACCATTTTTTCTCATTCAATATAATAACATATTTTTACGTTGATCGTCGACAAATTTTCTTGTAAATTGTAATAGATAATTACAGGTGCAAAGAATCAAATTACTCAAATTAAACACAGCTAAACTGAATCTGAACTAAACTAATTAATCATAGCCAACTACAAATTTCAGATGGGTGGGTGCCTAAAACAAGGGCAGTGGTGGCGGCTATTCTACACAATAACTCACCGCTCAATACAATACCCCCGTGGTAATACATCTTTAGAGAGAGAAAGGGAGATTGAAGAGGGGAGAGAGAGAGAGAGAAAATATATATATATATATATAGATATATAGATATATGTACACTAGGTGGGTTATGGAAAGCTTTAAATTAAGAATCAGGCTGTTCAGTTTTAATAGGTGCACCTGAAGAGGATCCACAACTTCCATTTTGTGGGTAAAGGCTGTTGGCCACCAGAGAATCACTGACCAGACCGACGTCTGCGTCGTCGAAATTAAGCGTGCCTCGAAGTTTTCGGGTACTGCATGAATAAATGAAGCAAATAACACATCAGTAATGTTATTTTATCGGTGAAAAGTTGTATTTCGTTTGAACTAAAGTCATTTCTCAATTTGTGCGCATCATCCTTATGTAGGGGTCATGCTAATCTTCGATGTATTGTTCCAGATGTCCCCAAAGGGACACGTTCGAACTAATGCCATTTGAGAAAATAAGTTCGAAGTTGTTTGGATTGAAGCGTTACCCATTCAAGCGGTTGTTTATGGCAGTGAGGTCTTTTGAAGGGCTTTGAAACGCATGAGTGCTCTCTCCAACGCAAGCGTAATAGCTTTTAGAACTGTGTGAAATCAACGCATCCATCTATACAAGAAGTTCAAAAGTTAGTTAAATATTGCATATATCTTAGCACCAAAGTTAACGACGCTGATTCATTAGTTATCGAAAGTAGTACCATAATAGACCACATTCATGGGAACTTATAATTGGTCACTTGTCACCGTGTCATGTGGCTACGAAAAAAGACTCACAGGATCAACGAAATTTTCAAATCAAAGATCTCACCCAGCTATATTCGGATGAAATATCATGTGATAATGACATGCCACTACAGAATGAAATATGACAAAAGCAGGTGCTACGGGTCCACTAAAAAATACACACCTGGCAAGGGTGTGACAAGGATAAGCAACAAACTCTCTCTCTCTCTCTCTCTCTCTCTCTCTATGTGCCACACAGTGACTGACGAGAATAATATTTTCAACTTTTTTCAAATTATTGATGGGACATGTATGTAGAACTGAAACATCAGCATAGTCGTGAGTAGGTGGCCATCGTAGGGTGATAGTGGGATTATCACATGCTATTTTATTAAGAATAAAATGATGTCTGAGATAGCCTGTGGGACTTGTAGCAATAAATACTGAATACTATCATGTATCAAGTAAAAAGGAAATAACTACTAAACTGAGGTAAACTATTTTTCAGATTCGACTGGGCAAGATTCGACATGATAAAGAAAACATTCAGATGATATAGCAAGCCATTCGGCAAAGTAGTGAGACAGAAAAGCAAATCAACTAGGAGTAGAAAGATATATTGAATGTATGAATCAACAATTACCTTTGATGATCTTAATGGAGAGACATAGACATTATGTGCTGAAGATACTTTCTTCGGAGACATATCAGGAAGACTTGGAAATGGAGATATCTTGGGTGATCCAGGGCATGGTGCTAGTCATAAGAAAAAAAAACAAGGCCAAGAGACATGTTTAGAAATGATATGCAAGATACTAAATTGCAAATAGGACATCATCAATACAGTCAAATTTAACTTGATTAGGTATACCATCACTATTGTTGTTTGCTTGAGGAACCCGCTCAGTTTTCATGATAGATCCAGCCGGGCCAATTTCAACAAGCAAAGGTTTTACGGAAGGAATAAATATTTCATTGTAGAACGTAATTATATCGACGTGATCCTGTCCTGATCTCTGAATCCAGAGCATTCAACGAGTTAGACTTCCTGTTACAATGTGCATTGATTTATTTAACTCTTTTTAAATAAAAAAGAGCCTACCCCGTTACGACGTGCTGAAGACCAATCGACAAACACATTTCGGAAGACTTGTGGTTTACATTGTGGTTGTTTCCTGTAATTGTAAATGATTTCCCTGAAAGTGAGGCTCAGTTGAGATATCTGCAGGCCAAACATTGTTTGAGTTAAGCTAAAATAAAGAAAATGAAAGGCATCCAACAACTCTTGCAACATTCTTTAGAGCAAACCTTAGCAACGCCATAGAAACAACAAAGGATGATCTGGTCAATGTGACGATTAAATAATAGTGATGCCTTTTGACTGAGTATCTGTTGGAAAAGACAGTAGACATTCTCCCTGATATGATGAGATAACTGCAACCTTTCCACCATACCGTTGACTCTAACAGCAGCCAACTTGATGATCTAAAAATTGAAAGTCGTATGCAGGACTTATTACCAAAATGGTTAAAGGAAAACAACACAGAAATAATAATCATACTTAGCTGTGATGGGAATGGGAAACAGAATTGTAAAAGCAGTGATGAAAGTTATGTCAAAGATGACCATCATAACTCATTACTCACTAGGTCGAGAGATCTCATATTTTCAACACGTGAATGAAAAATGTAGGTCACACACAACACCCATTCGCTCTCCAAACTTCCATCACATTGTTCGAGTAATAAGTCAAAAAAGTTGATCAAGTAATCATTTTTCTTACAACATCATCTTACTATCCATTAGAAATCACGAATTAGGATGTCCCAAAAATGTTTTCAAGTATCTTGACACCACATGTAGCCAGAAGCCCGCATCCTTTACCTTCTCACAAATCCAATATATCTTAAACATATAGTCAAAGACTGACCACTGCATTTTCAATCAAAAGTCAATCAGAAGATCATGTTTTATACCTTGCCGAAAAATATGTTAATTCCAGTTTCAGCACACGTTTCCCCACCACCTCCAGGATTAGGCCGAGTTGGACTGTAAGTAAAGTTATAAAGCATAAAAATAATAGTTATGGAGTAGTCAAAGGATTGACGTTTGAGCAGCAGCACTTGAAAGACACTGATTATACCTTGCAAATGCGGACTGTAAAGGAGGTGGCAAAAGCTTAGACTTAATACTACTTAAAGCAAGCAGACGGTCCTTCACTGGAGAAGTAAAGGAATTCCGTTCCACTAGCACACTTCTTAAATCTGTGCACAACCTTTTTGGTGACCTTATGTCCCCGTTCTGACCTGAAGGATAACCATAAAGATCCACGTTCATAATTTAGAGAAAGAAGAGAAACATATTTGCTAAAAGATGCAAACTTTTGGACTCAACAAACCCTAAGGTGATCAACAAACATTTCTGCCTATCAAGAATAAAAACATAAAAATTGGTGATTTCTATAAACGTTAAGATGACAACTAGACTATTTTCTCTACTAGTGCTGCATTTTACAAATCATGGTCATGTGTTAACCAATTGTGTTTTTAATAATATAAACCAAAGATGAAAACAAGTACTCAGTTACCTGGTAAACTCTCATGCTTTTGCAAATTAGGCATGGTCGATACCCCAATACCAGAAAAGTTAATTTGAACAGCAATTGCATCCAAAGATGGCATGGGTTCAGCTAATAAACTCAGACGATTTATTTCTGCAGCAAGGGTAGGTTTAGCAACAATCAGGGAGTTATACATTGACGAACCTTTCTCCCATACCATGCTCTCTAATAACCGTTCTTCCAAGGAATTAAGATGTCGCCTCAATTCTCTAGGAAGTGATTCTTCATGCCTAATGAAACTCTCTATCACCTTACTGAGGTCAAAAGCTGTAATGCCAGTTCTCTCCAATACTGCAGGAAACAACATTGTAACAGTCTTGTGTGTTGCCAATACCAATTCGGCAGAACAAGCCAACATACATCTGTGGAACCTCTCATTAGTCAGCAAAGAGGTCAAATTAGTCACATGAAGCATTTGAGACTCTGCTCTGCACATTGCTTCCAGAACCCTATAATATAACTTCAGTGCTTCTAATCGTCTTTGTTCTGCCCAGATGTTATCCATGAGGTTAGCACTTTGTAAATTTCCAGCTATACAGCGATCTCCTAGAGCACTATTTGGAAATATAGCCTCTAATATTATATGTGCCCTGCGAACTACATCATTAGTTACATCTCTATCACATGAAGTCAAAAAGCGTTCCATCTCTGCCGAAGGTTTTGCGGGGAGTGGAGAAATAACAGTTCTAAGCCACTTTGCCGTTGTCATGGCTGTGCTAACAGGTGTGGCAGCAAGTTTTGCATTGCCAGTATTAAGAGTGCCATTGGCATGAGAAGAAGGAGAGCGGAGTGGAGACATTGGACTTGTTATTGTCCTTGCAGGCGAGCACATTGAGTCAAACTTCCTCTGAAGAGATTTGAACCAAAATCATAATCCATACAGGAAAATAAGGAAATAAAGCACCAATGATGTAAGTAGCCATTGGATTAGAAAATTCGCATTACTCAAAAGAAAATACCTTGATGCCACTCATAGTAACAGCACCTGCAGACAAGCTACCCGACCCAAGTAAACTGTCCTCATCATTAACAAATACCCGCTCATCAAGCTCACCTTTGTTACGAATTGCATCTTCGTAGTCCTTTTCCAGAATTTCTAAACTGGATGCAAGAGATGACTCCTCCATTAAGTCTTCAAAGTAGATCAAACCCTCTGCATTAAAATGGAAAAGGAAAAAATGAAAATTTCCTGAAGGCCGTGAAAACATGAAATAGAGTGCCACTAATTCATCAAATGAAGCACACTGAAACGGACCAATGTCAATATTCTCCAAGGTTTTACTATTACACTCAGAAGCCAAACGTGGCTTCTTCTTCAAAATATCTTCTATCAAACTGTTTGTCTTCTCCATTACCTCCCTCAGTTCTTCCTCTGAGGTATCATAGACATTACAAAGTGATCCAAGCAGGTCCACTCCTTTTCCACCTTTCTTAACTGGACAAAATATAGACGAGATAAGCAACTATAAGTAAAATATAACAAAACCAATAAGGAGAGAATATTACCAAAGCGTTCAGAGTCAAGAATGTTGAAGCTTCTGAAACGAACGGGAACGTGAAGAATTAAAATAGCCTGTCAAAGAATTAACTACTTGTAAGATTGAGCGGTCGTTTGTGCAAATATCCATCATTACGTTGCATAAATCTGATATGGTTCTAGTCCACCGTAATTTTAGTGCCCTAATTATTATGTACAGATTTGATCAAAGAAAAAAAAAACAAAACTTATCAATATATCTATTTATTCTAACTAGATATCTTCCATTATCCCTAGTTACTTTAGTCATACACTCATAGAGGAATAAAACTCACCAAAATGGAAACCAAACCATTAGTGCAAGTCACCAAGTCCTTAAAACGACTGAAAGCATGTACACGAAGTGCCAAAAATAACAACCATCCAAAACGATGATAATCAGACAAGTAACCAGTAGGGCATGATATAGCTGGCTGCTTTTCAACATTAGCATCATTGGTGTAGAAGAATTCTCGGTAGACACGCTTATAGTACCTTGAAACATGGGCATGATATAAAAATTTCACGAAATCCGCAATGACTTACACAATGCAAATAAACAAGGAGAATAAAAGATGCTAATGAATCTTCCAAAGCACCGAGAAGAATACTAACTTGCTTAAGAGGCTCAAATGCACGAAGTTTGCCTGCAACTCCTTTGCCTGCTTAAATGAAAAGGACATGAGAAAAACCATAAGTGACGGCTTAAAGAAAATAAATTCTTGATTAAAAAAATACATAATCACATACTATAAAATAAAACCTCAAAATATATGCCTAAAATTACTGTACCTCTAGTCTATTCTCCCAGTCTGCACCGTGGAGATTACTTAAAACTGGACCAGCTTTAACAACAAACTGAGGCAGCTCTTTAAAAAATTCTACAATGCTGTATGACAAGCAGGATAACAAAAAAATAAAATAAAGTTTTAAGTTTATGATAATAGAAGCAACTACGAAGGGAAACAAAAACAGTATAAATAATAACGTACTTCAGCTTGCAAACTCTCAATATCTGGCATAAAGTAAAGCTATTATTCTCGGATCCCTGATCAGAACTCTCTGAATTCTTATCTCTCAGCCTCTTCACAGAATATAAAACAAAGGCAGACCAAAAACGTTCGGCTTCTTCAGCCTGTTAAATTAGAACTTAGTTAGATTTATGGGAACTTTTATTTAAAAAAAAAAAACAATATTATCCTCGAAGATACTAAAGAAAACATACAACTCCACTCCCAATTGCTGATATATTTGCTACCAAAAGGTGCTTTGTTTCTCTAAATAACTTCAACGCTTGATCAGAACAATTCTCATCAAGACGTAATCCATTCTGCAACCAAATTTGAATTATAGTTAAAATTGATGTAAATTAATCGACTTAGATAAATGGATAAATCATGCGTAGTAAAAAAAAGGGTAAAAAATTATAGTCGCGACTAGAATGACGTTTGAAAACGAGAAAACACCTGGCACAATTCTGAGAATTTAACTTCGACAGTGTCTGTTCCGCCATCTGTATGGCAATTGTTTGTGGCCAATGGCTTCATTTCCTCCACGTTTTCCATGAACACAACCCTAGCTGATACTCACAATGCATTCAGTCAATTAAAACTCAAAATTTAAAACTGTAGGAACAGATATTCCGTCGCTAGTAATTTGTGCGCCTATTTCAGTTCAAAAATGCGATGACTACAGTAAAAACCAATTCTCTCGTATTTTAAACCCCCGACATTCATCAAACAAGTAGGTCAGTTCACAAAAAGATACAAACTAATTATTAAACCAGCTCCTCCCTACATAATTAGGCCTATGGGAAGTTCCACAGCCGTTTTCTCAGCGAATCCACGACCAATTACTTCCAAATCACCTCTATCCCTCCCAAAACACCCGGATTAAAAAAAGAAAAATTTGTATCAAAGGACCGACTAGTAACCAAAAAAAAAATCAATAGTACGAAAAATCACCATAGCATTTGACGGCAAGGGAGAGAAAAAAATCACCTTAAAAACCACGAGAGAAAAATAGGAGCAAGAAGGCTGTGACAGGCTTGAGAAATGGAGAAGAATCGGTCGGATCTCTAATTGAACTCCCACCAACCTGCAGATCCAGTAAAGAAACCCTTCCAATGGCCGCGGAGAGTGAATCAAATGAGGATTGTTGAAGCGCGAAGTCTGAACCCTATCTTCTCTTGTTCTCTCTGAATTCCGTCGCCCCCTTCTCTCTCTAATATTTTTTGGGGCTTCTCACTCCTCGAAGAAAACCCTTTAGAGTGGCGTCGCGCGGGAAAAACAGCAACATGTCATGACACCATGCCCGACATACATACATACATGCCCCTCCAATGGGAGAGCGACGCGTGGAATACGTTAGGTTCTTTTACCGCCAAAATTTCCCACCGTTACGGGATCCGCTGAGGGGCGCTCGGGTGTGAAGAACCGGGTAAACGCCGTTACGGCGAGGTGACGGAATTTACTATTTTTCATTTTTTTTTTTAGCTGTTGATAAAAGATTGGTGTTGGTAACAGCGTCGGTATGAAGACGACCCACCCGTGTGATAGTGGGGGCCCATGGGCTTGGCCTTTTCGTACTTTAATGCGGCGTCGTTTTCGATGACGGAGACGGGAGCCATTTGGGCTTCGGTTTAACCAGCAGTCCATTCTCTCTCGTTCAGAACGAATTTCCAGTTTTTGCGAAAAAAAAAAGTGTGAACTTTTATATATTGCATTTTCCTGATTTGACTATATTTTAATTCATACCTTTTTTGTTTTCAAAATAAGTTCAAACCACGTCTTTTATTTTTATTATACATATATATATATAATTAAAATTTTAATCCCCAATATCTTATTCTTTTTAGGTTAAGATTCATATTCCTAAATTACTAGTTTTAAGATTCAAATTCCTAAATTACTAGTTTACGATGAGTGAGGTTAAGGATTCGAACTTAATATCTCTTTTGTCAATTTTTAATTATTGTTGAATTAAGTTCATATTAACTTATAGGTTAGAATTTTAGTATACCATATGCATTATAATTTCATATATTGAATTAACCCTCTTTCTTATTATATTATGGAACCATCCATGGGTTTTTTCTATCCTAATAATTAGCGTGTTATCTTAAAAGTGTATGTACTTAATAATTAACATGTTCTCCTAAAAATGTATGTGGATTTTTTCATGTTATATGTATGTGTGTGTATATATACACATATATATACATAGTTTGTCAAAAGCTTTAATAAGTCATTCGTAATGTTTTTACGAGGATTGTGTAGGTACGTAGAAATGTGGAAAAACAGTTTTTCAATACACGTGTAGGTTCGAAGGTTCAATTCGACCTCAAAATATATATATATAGGTATATTAATCATTGAATTATACTTATGTGTGACATGAATGTGAGAGGGGTATATGAAGTTCTAAGGTAGACTTTAATAACCAATGACTATTTCTTTTAATAGGTATGTGAGTGGTTTTTTTGTTTATATTTTAACACGTGCATTTCATGTATCTCCATTTACTTTGATAGCTTAGAGATCATAGTCCTTACCTATTAGATATCGTCCTTGATCCTACGTGAGGGCATCTATGTGGGAGAAATAATGAGTTATTTTTTATTTCATAGACAACAATATGAAATGAGATGGAAATAGTATATCCTATAGATTGACACATCACTCTAAGTATATTCAACTCGATTTTAACTATAAAAACTAGGTTAAAAAATACTTTTAGTCCTCATACTTTCAATAAAGTAACGATTTAGTCATTGAACTTTCAAAAGTAACTATTTAGTCCATATATTTTGAAATTAGTTACAATGTAGTCCCTATACCCTGGACTTTGAAATTTGTTACAATTTAGTCCATACCGTTAAAAATTAGGTTAAGAATTAACAGAAAATTGATGTGGCTGCCAACTAGGATTTGTGTGGACATGTTAATTCGTTGTGCGGTTCGGTTTAATTTGCGGGGGAAAATTTATAGCCGTCCTATAGTAGGGATAACTTTCATACTACTCCCACTTAAATTGTATGATGTGTAAAGAAGTTTTATCATTATCTAAATAAAAATATTTTTAATCTTATGTGGGACCCGCATATTTAAAGGTAAAATTGATACACTTTATCTCACTTTCTCCCTCTTGAATTAATTGTGTATTCTCTCCCTTATTAAATATTATTATATAAATAAAATTAATCAACCGTATCTCACATTTTTTCTCTTAAATTAATTGTACCTTCTCTCTTATTAGATATTTTAGAAATTATTATTTATTTATCTCTTCAATGTTATTTACATCTTCTCTAAGAGAAAAAAATGTGAGATACGGTTGATTAATTTTATTTATATAATAAAATTTAATAAGGAAGAGAATACACCATTAATTTAAGAGAAAGAAAATGAGATGGAGTGTATCAATTTTACCTTTAAATACGCGGATCCCACATAAAAATTAAAAATATTTGTATTTAGACAATGATCTAACTCTTTTACACATGACACAATTTAAATAGGAGTAGTATGGAAGCTATTACCAGACGACTAGAAATTTTCCCAATTTGCGGCCGGTACCAGTTTTATTCGATTTAGGATTAAAAAAGGGAAATAATGGAAATGTTGGAGCGATGACCTCGAAGAATCGATAATTACACCACCGGTTGAAGTTCTCGAAGAATGTTGGCGGAAGAAACTAGAGCATGATGCTGATTTTATTAGGTTCATTCTTCAGCTTAAATAATCGATTTCTGAAAAAGACGAGAATTAAATACATAATCCGATAATCTGTATCAATTTAAAATATGAGAATGAAATTTTAAATCTGATCACAGAGTTCATTTTCTCCCTTTCTTTCAAATCATTTTCATAATTCTTGAAAGATAAACAAACGGACTTTTTTCGTTTCGAGAATTGAAGAACACCAGGCGGCGAGAAGGCTCGGATCCGAAATCTCAATTCCACCAACTGATTTAGTCTCTCACTATCATTGTGCCATAAGATTGTAAATCGCTCATATATATTGTTCTTTCTTTGATTTTGGGTGAGGGGAAATTGAGGATAATGGGATGCTTCACGAGCCAATATCAGAAGGGAGAGAATTTTTCATCGTAGTGTTGACAGCTCCAGGAAGAAGACAGCAATGGTGGAGATTCCCTGCTGTCTATAATCTATAATCCATCTCTATAAACTCAAAAGCAGAGAGAGTTGTGAGGGTGGGGACGTTGAATCAATCCAATATTTTCATTCTTTTCCTTTTTTTTTTTTTACCCTAAATCGAATCAACCATGAACCGACTGAAAATCAAACCGAATCGCACAGCTGGACAATTAATTATTTATCCACACAGACATGACTGCATGTCATTTTTCTGATAATTTTCAACAGCAGAGACTAAATTATAACGAATTTCAAAGTATAGGAATTAAATCGTTACTTTAATGAAAATAAAAGAAACTAAATATGTTTTTTAACCTAAAAACTACTATTTAATTTGAACAATTACTTAGTTGGTTTTGTCTCGTAGACTTGAGTTTGTGGATTTCTCTCGTTAGACTTCCTAGTACCCAACAAGTCATTTCTTATCCAGCTGGACTTCTAAATTCCAATTTCATCAATTTCACAATTAAATAATAATAAATCTAAGTTGATATTAATAATCGAAATGAAACAATTTAATCGTAATTTTGATAATTAACATTATTTAATCTAACACAAAATGGAAGTGAGTTAAATTGATTTTGAAAGTTGTCAAACAATCTAAATAATTTAGGGGTGATTTCTTCAAGCACAATAGGTCACCGAAAATTTAAAATACTGTCGACCATAGCATAACTTAGCAGATAAAGGTGCATGTATCCAATTATAAGACTGAGAGTTCAAATCCTCACCCACATGTTGTAGTAAAAAAACACAATTTAAAATATTAAAACTTCCTAAACATAAAAAGTGATTTGATAATTATAAAAATATTTTAAAAAAGTATATATTTTTTTAGTGGTTCAATAACGTTTGATGATATCCATCTAAACATAGTTCAAATTGATAAGGCACTTTAATACACCATCTTAAAGATTGACAGTTTGATCTACTCGCGATTGTTTTATTAAAAAATAAAAAATAAAAATAGAAAAAGTGGGATGTGTGATTTTGAACCTCAAACTTCAAATGAATTAATATACGTCATTTACCACCAAGTTATGCTCATGCAACAAAAAACACTTAAATTGCTCAAACAAATATTTGTAATTACTTTTTAATATTATTTTTGTCCTAGTAGTGTTGGATTCAATGTTTTGATAGCATGGTACCAAGATGCTCGATACCCCAATAATCATTGTTTCGTCATTATCTGACCCCTGGAACTATCCATTAAAATATCAATAAGACTCGATGAACGAAATATAGAATCGAGTGCAAGTGGCAATCTAACTCCAACAGAAACCATATATCACCTCATGAATGATTGATGAGCGATTATTAGTATATTTGTGGACATGATCATGCAGTGCGTGAGAGTGCAACTCTCGATTTAGGGTGAATTTGCAGTGTGCAGCCCTTAAAAGTTGTAGATCCATTAAGTTTTTTCTTAACTGGTTGACCTCCAACAAACATTTGATTGGAATAAAAATTACATGATATTGATTATTTTATTTATAAGTAGTTTAAATCCACGGTTAATAATAAATTAGATCTATTATTACTTTATCCAATGAGATATGAAATGACTCATTACATTTTCGAAGCTTTATAGAATTTGACTTAGTGCCAAATCGAACATAATTCAAGTGGTTAAAGTACATATCTCTGACCAAAAGATCATGAGTTCGAACCCTCACCCTCACCATGTTGTATTTAAAAAAAAAATAGAGTTTGACTTAGTGTATGGATAATAGGGTCTATGGACATATTAGCCCATGAGATTGAGCTAATTAAGTAATTATACAAATTAAATGGTAAATTTAATAATTAAATGTGAGTGAAATAAGACTACTAGAATGTTGGCCAAAGTTTATAAAAATAGATTTATAATCAGGTAGAGTGATCCATCAATCTATGCGATGCACTATTTCTATCTCCCTTTATATTGTAATTAAAAGTAGCATCAAATCATATGAAATTTAGGGTATAAGTCAATTTAACTCAATTTGTTTTTATGTAAAGTTAATTTACCTATTGTGTTACCATATCCAACTAAACCAACTCTACTTTTCTTGTTTTTTTTTTAGAGAAAAAAAACTCTATTGTATTTGTGGGTCGATTACATCCACCCGTAATCAACACTATTTTAATCAATTGTACGACGTCAAACGCTAATTTGTCCAAACGTTTTTAATTGGTATTAAGATAGACATTAACACGTTCATTTTACTTCTTTAATATACATTATAAAAGTTTTAACTTTCAAACTTTGCCAACCAGAACATAATTCAGCAGATTACGGCAAATATATCTAACAATAAAATTGAGAGTTCGGATCCTCACTCCCACATACTGTATTATTAAAGAGGAAAAAGGAAAAAAAAAAACTGATGACATTACGAAGTTGATACCTTTATTGTTAATTTTAAAATAATGGCAACATAGAAAGACGAAGACAGAGTTCTGCACAAGGAGGGTAACATGATTTATTTTGAATTTTTGATTTTCATTCGTTTTTTATTCAATTTAGTCACCAGTATTAAAAATAATTAAAATTAAAATTTATTTGGTTTGATTTTAATTGAAATTTATGAATTTGGAGATATTTTTATAATCAAAATTAGCCAAAGTTGGAAGTGAAGGAAAGAATTGCTCGATTTGTGGAAGTGCATGATTAAATTTAACAGGTAAAAAAGGGAGTTAATTTAATCAAATATAAATTAAAAGGGATTATAAAAAAATAAAAAAGATTAAAGGGCGAAAATCGATTAATTTTATAAAGGAAAAAAGAAAAAGAGAAAAGAAGTAACAATTCCACAAGGAAATTGCAGGAGTACCCTTTTATCGCATTCTCTTTTATTCGTTCACAGGGACTTCGAAGTTCGAAGCTGTGGCGAGAGTCGACATGATTTCTGCAAGCTGATGCTTCAGTCTCAAGAACGCATAGGAATTTCTCGGCAGTGCATTTTTCTGAATCTTCGACATGGTAAACTTACTCTCTTCGATTCTGGTTTTGTTTTTGTTTGGTTTTCGTTCAAGCGTAAATTGTAGCTTGGGATTCTTCAGACCTTCTATCAGCAGTGTGGATGGATGGCAATCACTATTAATACATTAGTCTCAAATTGTCTTTGTGATTCTTGCTGGTTACGACACGGGAGTGTTTGTTTCAACTGATGATTTTGAGTGGATTTTTTTTCTCTTCTGGGTCGGGAGAATATCTGTTGTTACTTGTTAGGATTATCTATTACGATTTTCTAACTTTTTATGGGTTACCGGAAACTTTTTCTTTTTGAAGCGGGGGAGGAAACGTGGATTTTCCCTCTTTCTACTGCTTGAGGTTCTTAACCAGGCTGTAATCAACAAAAAATTTAAGTTAAAAAGGTTGTATTAAAGAAGATGAAGTTCTAGATCTCCCCTTTCCTTTAAAATCGAGCAGAGTTTGAAGGAAACTGAACCCCTGGCTGTAATATCAGCTGCAAACGCTGGTATTTTTTCATGAACAATTTGATCCGTGTTTGGTGATATACGGGTTTAGATGAGTTTTTTGGTCCTATGCATTTAGAACCAGAAATTTATCTTGTATTTAAATCAGTGTGTATATACTGCTCTCCCATCATTATACAGTCGTGTTCTTTTTTTTATTCAGGAAGAGTTCCGGAAGGCCATATTGCAAACGGTGCCACCAGAAAATTTTGCTCTGCAGACAGTTCAAGAAGTTATCAGACCTCAGGTAGCTACTAGCTACACTGTAATCATCGGACTACTTGTATGGCATATGCAAATAACATATCACAAGTTCATAGAGTATTGAATATTTTAGAGTCAGATATAAAGTGCAAATTTGACCAATAAATTTAGAGTTAGAAGTTTTTAGGTTCTGTGAGTGTTGGGGGCTCTGTTCTGGTTTGTTTTTTCTCTTTGGATTATTTTGTTTTGGTTGATCATTTGTTTGTGTTTGTGTGTGTGTGTGTGTGTGTGTGTGTGTGTTATTTTTTTGTTCTCTCTTTTTCAATAAGAGACACAAAGATTTCATTACTCAAAGAGTACACAAAAAAAGACAGGGGACATGGCATCTCCTCCAGCTTCCCAAGCACTCAAGAATTGGGGATCAATAAAGGGTCCAATTCAACAATAAGTACAGTCAAGCATGCTGGCTCCCTTCCCTCCTTGTCGTTTTCCTACAATCTTATTTTTCTCCCAGTAAAATTTTCCCATTTCCTTGGGAACCTTAAAGATGGTTAGAAATTAAGTAGAGATGTTTGATAAACCGCTTAGGTTTAGAGTTAATTGTGCCCTTTGGAGCATGAGGATTCCTTCCACTTGAATGATTATACGAGTGAACTAATGACCATGAACACCATTTTTTGATTGATTAGTTTTCCTATAAGTGGAAACGTCAGAATTTTCAAGATTGATATCATATTTCCTAAGGGGCTGGGGTAAATTGAGAGAGAATGGGTTCAAACTTATGATGGCCACCTACCTTAGAATAAATTTCTATGTGCTTTCCGGCACCAAATGTTGTAGGGTCAAGCGGCTGCTCCATGAGATTAGTCCAGGGGCGTGTAAGTTGGCCCGGACACTCACAGATATAAAGAAAAGTCATATTTCCTAAGTATGGAGACCGAGGTATTTGAATCGAGAGGATAAGAGATTTTTTACCCGTCATGAGCGTCCTTGGAGCATGTTTAGTCTTTGACTAGGTTCAATACCCTTTTTGGGGTGTCCAATTCTAAGGAGCTTTGTAACTATCCTTTGTCACTTATTCTTGTCGAGTGGAGCTCTTTTTTTTAAACTCCAGTTTTAAGTTTTATTTTTTTTTATTATTTTTTTATTTTTTTGTATAGGTTTCTTTTGTTTTTTAGGTCCATTTGTACACTTTCAGTTATCTTAATAAATGCTTTGTTTATTTAAAAAAAGAAAAACAAAATTTCAATATATATATATATATATATATAAAACAACTAAAAGTGTTTATTTTGTTGTCAGTTCTTATTATCAGATTCTTTTTAATTTTCACTTGACAGAAGCACACGAAATTGGCACAAGATGAAAATCAGTTGCTGGAAAATATTCTACGTCGATTACTTCAAGAATTGGTGGTAAGTTACACTATGAAGCTTCATTAATTGAGATTTAGGTTTCATTAATCATGCATATGACAATTTGGATATCATTCTTCAGCCTCACATTTGGATTTTCTATTACTTCTTGCAAATAAGTTTATTTTCAATTGGATATTGGTGCAGTCATCTGCAGTTCAATCAGCGGAGCCAACAATGCAGTATGGGATGTCTATTGATGACAAGGAAACTTCACAGGGTCACATTCCTCGTCTTCTTGGTATTACATATTCTTAGAGTCAAACTTTTTGTTGTAGCCTAGTGATCTGATTTTTAATTTTTTATGGTATGATTTATGAATTGGTGTAGGTTTTTTTTTGTTTTGTGCATTTAAAATAAGTAGTAAATTTGAATTATTAATTTATGACCATTCCAAATAAATCGATACCTTAGAAGCAGAAAAAAAATTCAGAACGAGATGACATGAAGATAAATGGAAGTACAAGAAAGCTGTAAGAAAATGTACTAGCATGAAATGAAGTCACCATATTCTTCTACATTATGAAGTTATAATCATAGGAAAAATGCCAAAGCCATTCAGCATCCTTCAATTTCTTTTGGAAGCATGAATGAGTGATCTTCTGTAGATAAAGTGGGAACCTACGATTTATTGTCATGTTAACTTGACAATTAAACCCACTTGCATCATGAGTTTCACGGACTCCATCTTTAATAAAAACTTGTATGCTTTTTCTTGCAACTGAGCACCTATACCCCATCTTTGATTGAAACATTGGATTCTTTTTCTTCAAATCTTTCTTTAATATTCAAGTTTGATGGCTGGGTTGTAACGCAAATTTTTGAACATTCATTGATGCATCTTCTTTTGGCAGTAGCCAATAATTATCTAGTTTTGGCCTCGTATTTTAGTTTGTCTGAAGATTTTACTGCATTGGAGCTGCATTAGTGATGAAAATGTTTATATCTAGTCTTGGGCACTTTTTAATCATTTTAATGCGTTCATTCTTGCCTTAGACATTGTCCTATATCTTTGTGAGAAAGAGCATGTTGAAGGAGGCATGATATTCCAGCTGTTAGAGGATCTGACTGAAATGTCAACGTTGAGGAACTGCAAAGATATTTTTGGTTACATTGAGAGTAAACAAGATATATTGGGAAAGGTTTCCTCTTGTTACCTGCACAAAACTTTTCATTTTTCTTTTAAATAAAATTTGAACCCCTATATTCTCTCTAACTTCATTTGCTTTGAAATGGCATGGCTTTTTTGTAACCAGCAAGAGCTTTTTGCACGTGGAAAACTTGTGATGTTGAGAACGTGCAATCAGTTGCTCCGTCGTCTATCAAAGGTACTATAATGAATTGCAAGAACCTGAGGAGGTTTTTTTTTTCTTTTTTTTTCCTCTCCTAATAAAAGAAAACAAGAACAAACCTTTCATTGATATCTAAGAACTTCCCTTTCTCCCTCCCAACCAACCCAATTTGTGTTAATAACAAACAAATTATAAATACAAAACTTGAAGGCCCAACAAGAGGCATGAAACTTTTCTAATTCGAGTACCTCTCACCAATCTTTTTCCTCTTTGTTAAAAATATTTGCTATTCCTTTCCAGCCAATTCTCCACAAAGTAGATTTGACAGCATTGAGCTATAGCTTTAGCACCTTGTTAGTTAATAATCAAATGGTTGTAAGCCCCTAAGGGGCAGCCGAGTTGGCAATAGCTTGGGGTCTCTTGGTCATACTGACTTAGAGGTCTCAAGTTCGAACCTTCTGGTGAACTTAATACCAAAAATCCTTGATGTTTCCTGGGTTCGAGTCTTGAGACGGGCGCGGGTGCCCCTGGGTATAGGGAAGCAAAGCTCCGAGTCCTAGTTATAAAAAAAAAAAATCAAATGGTTGTGTGATGAAATCTGAAAACACGACTGGTTGTCACCAGAACAAGCAAACAGGATACTGATTTGACAAAAAAAAAAGGAACATAAACACATACATAATTAATTTCTGTCTATAGATTGTTAAGCTTATCCTTAAGGCCAACTTATATTTATTTGCTCATAAAAAGAATATATGCAGGAAAATTTGTGTTCACTTTGATTCATGATCAACAGTTCTTATTAGAAAATAATTTTGCCAATCAGCAGATGGTTGAGCCATAGCTCTCTCTCTCTCTCTCTCTCTTGTAAAAGAATTAATTATGGTACAAATTTCTTGATTTGAATTTATAGGCAAGTGATGTGGTGTTTTGTGGACGCATTCTGATGTTTCTGGCACATTTTTTCCCTTTATCTGAACGTTCTGGTATGTGTTTCAGACACTCATCTCCATATTGTAATGTTATTTTTAATTTTTTTTTCATATATATTGTTCTCTTGATCTATTGTTGCAGCTGTAAATATAAAAGGAGTGTTTAACACCTCCAATGAAACAAAATACGAGAAAGAACCCCCTGATGGTATGCTATTGCAGCGTTTAATCTTTGCTTTGATGCCAATATTCTTTTCATTCTAGAAGATCAAAGTACTGGAGTATCTTTTGCTCCTTTCATGCTTTTATTTATTTTTAAATATAGAGCAAGACTCAAGCTTGTGATATTCCATTTCTTTGTTTTCAGGATTTTCTATTGATTTCAACTTTTACAAGACATTTTGGAGTTTACAGGTAATGTTGGAACATAAAGTGGTGGTCTGTGGGTGTTTTGGGTTTCTGGTTTGAGAAAATTGCCTCTCATCTTTGAAGCCGATTCTGGAAGTCTTGTCCATATAGAATTTCTCTAACCTTTTCATATACAGCCAGGATTGATCTTTTAAAATTCACTTGGAATTATCAATATTGTAGCAAAAAAAAGATTTCAGACCATGCTCGTTCTAAGTATTACAATGTTTTTAGTGATGTCAGTAGATGATATCTGAACATTTTTTTTTCTTCTTTCTATTCATATCAGCATTGTAAATAGAGGTTATTACGTAAGTACTAGTGTTCTTAGCCATGATAGGCAGAAATTATTGGTCAGTTTGAATTTTGACCGAATGAACATGCTCTTCTTTTAATTATATAGTTATGAATTTTTAGAAGTACATGCATAATACACAGTCTACTAATTAATTTCATTAAAATGGTTCTACTAATTAATTTCATTAAAATAGTATAACTATCTCATGGACACACCTTATAATATTTCTGGTGCTAATGAAATTTTTTTTGTGAAATTTAAATGTATCAATTCTTGGGTAATCATACTGAAAATTTCAATGTATATTCTTGTCCAGGAATACTTCTGCAATCCTGCCTCCCTTTCTCTTGCTTCCACAAAGTGGCAAAAGTTTACGTCAAGTTTAATGGTATGATATAGCTTTTTGTTCTTGTCTATTATTATTACTATATAGAATTAGCTCGTGTGATTTTTTTTGTCCTTTAACTTATATATTGTGATATGTTTTACTTCCCAAATATATATATATCCAATGAAGTGAATTTCTTTTGGATTTTGCAACATAGATCGTGTTGAATACCTTTGATGCACAACCTTTGTCTGATGAAGAGGGAGATGCTAACATCTTAGAGGAAGAGGCTGCATCCTTCAGCATAAAATATCTTACTAGTAGTAAACTGATGGGTTTAGAGGTAAGTTCAATCTGAATTGTGTGATTATTACTATTGCATTGTATAGCTAGTCTGGGGTTTGGGTGTCCCTTTTGTTGGCCTTTTTGTTGGTATGCCCTTTAGTGTTTTTTTCATTTATTCTCAATGGAAGCAGGTTTTCTAATAAAAAAATTTTGTATGAATATTACTTATGTTGCATTTGTTATCTTTCTTCCGGGCAGTTGAAGGATCCAAGTTTTCGACGTCACGTTCTTGTGCAGTGCCTTATATTGTTTGATTATCTGAAGGTAATTTGTACGATGTATGTTTTATTTTTTATTTTTTAAATTCTTATGCAAACTTGTTTCTATAAGTTTGAAGTATTACTAATTAGTTCTTTTGTTGCTATACCATAGGCCCCGGGAAAGAATGAGAAAGACGTTCCTTCTGAAACCATTGTTAGTACCATATTGCTTTTTTAAGCCGTTGTAGATGTTCCGCACTTCCACTATCTTACTTGAATCCGAAATTACAAAATTCCTTGTTGATTTTAGCCATGAAATTAATTTCTAGAAATTATTCCTTTTTTTTTTTCCCAAAAAGATGAATATTCTATGTTATATTTTGTTGATTTGTTTAATTGGTATTGCTTATCAATAATATTAGATTTATAGCCTATCATTGTGGTAGACCCCTTTGTTTTTCTTTCGGATGATAAATGACCTACTTAAAAGTAAAAACCATTCCTGGTTAAATGCTACTTTGCTGCATTTTTCACCCCTGTTTCACAGCCAACAAAAACTCCTGTGGAGGTGTGTATTTTTCCTATGAGAACTTTCCAACATCAGCGTTGATGTGTCGGGGAGTGTCAATTTTATTTTATTAACTATAACGTGATAGCTAGATGCTGATACTGTATTGGTTCAAGTAAAATAAACTTTTCATTTTATCTTTCTCCTTCTGATTCATTTTAACTAACATAAAATGGTTGGATACTTTTAGCCCTCAAGGGGTAGCTTGGTTGGCAAGGCTTGAGGTCTCTTGGTCATACTGGTTTAGAGATCCCAAGTTTGAACCTTCATAGTGAGCTTAATACTAAAAACGCTTGATGTCTCCCACGTCCGGGCCTTGGGGCGGGCACGGGTACCCTTGGGTGTAGGGGAGCAAAGCTCCATCTCCCAGTTATCAAAAAAAAAAAAAAGGTTGTATATTTTTCTTGGGGCGGGCACGGGTACCCTTGGGTGTAGGGGAGCAAAGCTCCGACTCCCAAAAGGTTGTATATTTTTCTTTACCATTGTTGTGAGATGTCCTTCAGTCCAATTTCTGTCAACTTTTTTTTTTTTTCTAATTCTAAATGCATATAATAATATATATATTTTCTAAAAAATTATTTAAAATTCAGAGAGAAGAAATTAAATCTTGTGAGGAGCGTGTGAAGAAGTTGCTGGAGGTGACACCGCCTAAAGGGAAAGAATTCCTTCAGAAAATTGAGCATATATTAGAACGTGAAAATAACTGGGTGAGGATTGTTTTCACTCTCCTGCTTGTGACATTCTTGTTTTAAGCAATGACAATTTATAGCTTAAATGTTCTCCCAAATGTACTTGTAGGTATGGTGGAAGCGTGATGGTTGCCCTCCTTTTGAAAAGCAACCAACTGAGAAGAAAACCAGCAATGATGGAACTAAAAAACGGTATGGATTCTAATTAATGGACATAATGCACTCTCAAATTTTTGGGCGTGGTGGAACCAGGTTTCAGTTTTGTGTGGGCTAAATGTGTTTATAAATATTAAGGTTTTGAAACTAGTTTAGACAGAAGTTATCAGTATCTTTAAGTTGAAAATATGGAGCACTTCTGTTTCCTATTAAAAAAAAAAAGAAAAAGAAATTATGGAACACTTGAGGAGACGAAACATTGAAAGCTATTTTTTCAAAATAAGTTATTTATTCTCCATCTTTCTACAAACATTATCTGAATAGTCTTCTAGGAAAGAAATTATTTTGTGAAAGAAGGGTAGAAAGATGATCAAGCCGTAGGTGACATCATTTTATATAACACAATTCATGAAGGAAAAAGGAAACAATTTGTTGCAGATGTACATCAACAGGAATAATGACAATTTAATTTAGGAAAATACTGATTATTTTCTCTTATTGAAAATAAATAGAGAAAAAAATTGCTTTTCTTCAAATAAAATTAGGTCTAATTTTATTCTTTGGATAAGAGCAAGCCTTTTTTTCTTAAACAGTCGAGAAGTTCAGATTACCTATTTGCATATTTTCAGTTTCATTACATCCCTTGTTTCTTATAAAGAAAAAGGTCTAAAATGTTTGATGTTGAGAAACTTATAGGATATTACTATTTTATGAAGGTGACCATTAAAGTTTTATTACCATGATTTTGAATGGATTTATATTTGCGACTCCCAGGTTTATTTAAAGGGATCTATAGTTAGACGTTCGATTGTCTGATGAATTGTTTCCATGACATTCCATATTTCTCAATTTACATGATTGCATGTGCAGTTGGAATAACTATTGATGTATTCAAGTGAGGAGTCTTTTATCAATTCATTGAAAAATGATACAAAGCAGCCCAAAAGAGGGAAGGCTGGATAGGGAGACGTAACAGCCACGGTAACAATCTAACAGCCATTTTAACAAGTTACCTGCTGTAAATAGACTAACAATAGGTTACCGGCTGTAAAATAAAACCTGAAACCTATTAAACTTACAAGAACTTACCATAAAGTAATATAAGATCAAGATTACAACCAAGATCTAAAGAACTGACAAGAACTATTCAAGAGGGATGTTCCACGTCAACTATGGTCTTCCCCTTTTGATTTTAGGATGTCTAGTCATACTGTTTGCTGTGAAGACTTTTATACATGCATATATACAATATCATGTTTGAATGAATAGGTTGGTTCTTGTTGATTTTTTTCAAATGCTGAAAAATGATAAATATTAAGAATTGAGGTTGGTTCTTGGGGTTATCTTATTTTATTTTTTCAAATTCAATTTTTTTTTGTAATTATCTTATTTTTTTATTATCGAAAGTTGAGGTTCCTTTTCGTAAGTTTTTTGTTCTCCCCACCTTTTGGCTTTGCCTTCTTTTAGGTGGGCCCTTTTTGTAGTCTTTTATTCATCTTAATGAAGGTCGGTTTTCTATTGAAAAAGTGATTTCCATGCCTGCCACTGTTATTCATCGGTTCGCCTTAAACTTTCTCCAGTAGGCCAAGGTGGAGACTGGGGAATAAAGAACTCTCTCAATTGTGGAAGTGGGCAGATCAAAATCCGGTGTGCAGTTGTCCCTTACCACTGGTTATTCTTGCTAGGAATTAATATTTAACGTATCTATATTCTATAGACTATAAATACTGGCAACATTTTTTATTACCTCAGAATGCCTTGACTGATCCTCAACGTGTCCGTACTCCTGCAATTTCAGAGTATTGGAAACCCTTGGCAGAAGATGTAAGCATATTAAGCACCTTGTTTTACACTTTGAGTTGAATAATCATACTGTTACCCATTTGTTCATTTAATTTTCAAATAAAAAGTAAATTACTATTAGGTTCAGTTGATCTTTTCCATTGCAAAAAAACTACATATATATTGCACCTATTAGGATGAACTTCATTCCTTTTGTGTTTCAGATGGATGAGTCTGCTGGGATTGAAGCTGAATATCATCATAGAAATAATCGAGTAAGTTTTGGTTCATAGTATTGAATTCATTATCATGTCTTGCAGCTGTTAAATTGCTTAGGGTAGGTGGGTGTTTAGGAGAAGATAAGATATCAGATAGTATAAAAACTGTTTTAACCACATTTATAGCCATATGATCTTAGCTTTCTTCTTGGCGGGATGGTCTGGACCACATCTACTTTGTTGATACATTTCAAAAAGTTCAACAAGTGCCAAGATTTATTTATTCTATTGCAAATGACGAATGAACGACCACTCAACCTAAAAGCTTAAGTTGATAGGCTGAATAAGTTTAATTCATTTATGGATATCTAACACTTCCCTTCACTTGGGGTTAGATAATTACATAAAGGCCCAACAAGAGGAAACCATTATAAATGGGGAGGAAACAACAATATAGGAGTTCGAACACAAGACCTCCCGCTCTGATTGGATGCTAAGGATGAATAAACCACCACTCAACGCAAAAGCTTAAGCTGATGGGTTGGGTAAATTTAATTCATTTATGGATATCTAACGTCTATTAATCGAAGAACATACTTCGATAAAAGTCGTATCATTAATTGTAAATCTCTTAACTCCGTATTGTTTGATATAGACTAATGAGATAACAACTCGACAATTACATTACTAATCATTTGGTATGTTTCTTCCTGATTCAGGTTTATTGCTGGAAAGGTCTTCGGTTCTCAGCTCGACAAGACTTGGAGGGATTCTCTCGAGTATGGTTTTAAATTGAATAAAAATTTTTAGGATTCGGTCTAATGAAGAAAATATAATCCTGATGAGTCAATGTGCAATTACAGTTCACCGACCATGGCATCGAAGGAGTCGTCCCTTTGGAACTCCTGCCACCTGATGTACGAGCCAAATACCAAGCTAAACCAAATGAGAGATCTAAACGTGCTAAGAAGGAAGAAACAAAAGGGTCTGTTCGTCAAGTTGAAGAAAATCAGGTAAAGTTCAGTTTACATGCATTTTAGTCATACAAATCAAGAAAAAGCCCTTCCGAGGTAATGTCAGAATGTTTTTACTGGGTAAGCTGTGATCTCTATGGAGATTGTGTATATGAAATAACGTCAAAATATTGTTGAACTGTAAAACTATGGTCGTGGGGTCTTATGCACTTAAGTTTTCATTTTAATTTTTAGTATTGATATTCACTGCAGAAGTTATTATTTTCTAGGTTGTTTGTAACATTTTCTATAATTATCTTACCTATGGATTTTGGCAAAAGATGGCAACACCAGCAAGTGAGAATGATGGTGAAGGAACCAGAAGCGACCTTGATGGGCCATCAGCAGCCATGGATGTCGATACAACTGTAGCTGCTGGCAATGTATCTCAAGGTGGTACTCCAACTCCAGATGAAAATAAACAAAGCTCTGACACAGATATTGGTCAAGAGTCAGGCCAGTTGGAAGCTGACGCCGAGGTAGAGCCGGGCATGATTGATGGCGAGACGGATGCAGAGGTTGATTTGGATACTGCAGGTTGATTTGTGCGGCAGCCCTTCCATAATATCTAGCAAGGTGCATATTTTCTAATTGACTAATTCTATTTTGAGGGAATTTTCGGTCCCCCTTATAGTGGCAAATTGACCACAGTTTTAAAATTTTGCATGTTTTTCTGGTCTTTCAACTACTGTTGGTGTATTAATCAATAATTTATGTTCTACTTTCCTGGTTGTTCTGAAATATAGAAGTTTGAACTACACCGGTTCGAAGAATAGGAAATCAATAAATTTATCAACTGTTTAGAGAAATATAATATAAGTAGAGGAATATTGAAGTCTGCGTCCTACTTCTGTCGATTCTTCTTTCGCTTTCTGTTACATCTACTATTCAGGGAAATGGAACTGCCCTTGATATCGACATTATTTTACACCAAAATTTCATCCCTTTTTGTTATTTATTGTTGTTGGTGATGTAAGAGCAAGTTTGTGGTTTGGTTTCTCTGATCTGATCACATCCTTCAACACTAAGTTCGCTGACATTTTCTGTACTCGTTAACCCTCTGGCTGACCTCTCATGTTTTGACTGTAGGAAATATGATCATCTTCCCTCCATAAAAAGTTGCTGTGTTGTGTTGCTGATTCGGCATCTACCGAGGCTGCTTATACAATCGAGTTGAGGTATGATTTTGACATTGATGTTCGACCTTTCATGTATGGCTTAATGTTACTGCATTTGTTTGAAATACAAGCCCGTCTTCACAATGTCTAACAGTTGCATACTAACAAATTTCAGGATTAGCATGATCAAGAAGGGATTCTAAGTTATCTTGTCATTTAGTCGAACTATATCAGAGGCTAATGAGGCCGAGGCCCTCTGTAGACGGTAACATAATCTATTATAGTTCAAATTTTCATACAACCATTCTTACTTATATTAATGCTTCATTTTAGGCGTTGTGTTTCTGTTTTACCCTTATTTATTGTGAGCGAAGCGAAATTGAAGTTGAGGACAGTCTAGATGAATCAATTTATCCAAATGCTGCAATGTAGGGTGAGTGATTTGAACTCACGATCTCGTGGTTGTAGATAGATGTCTTTACCAATTGAGATATGTTTATGTTGGCTACAACTAAAGTTATTTCATAATGGATCTTGAAAGAACATCTAATATGTACGTTGCATATAAATTAATCTGTCGAGTAAATTAGGTGATTAAAACTTGAAGTGAACATGTGGAAAACACTGGACTGCGTGATCTCTTCCTCTCACACCATTGCAAAAACGTTGTATGCTACCCACACGTTTAAGAAATAAATTTTTTTGATAAATGTATTATTTCGTTATGAACTCATTTTCATTTTTCTTAAAGTCAAGAACCTATAATATATGAAAATTATATAATACTGTAACAATAATTATACAACATTTATAATGTGTTAATAAAATAATTAATAATATTTTAGATTGAACTGAATATTTAGTTGGTAGTACTATTAGCTTACAAATATATTACTAAATATATTTTCAGTAAATTTTTAAATTAGATTCAATCTTTAAATTTGCTATCAAACACGTTTTTTAAAAAATTAATATTGAAAGCATGAAATATAACTTTACTTTTCATTAAATCTCTTGTTTTTAGATTACTAACCAAACTCACCCTAATACATGAATATGTTTAGAGCTAATTACTTGTCGCACGAAAAGTGATGGGTCGAAGGAAGATTCATTCCATTAGGAAGTAAATTAATGTGTTGTTTAGTGTGAGACACCACTTCCAAAATAGTAATTTCTTTTTAAGTTTACTAAAACTGTTTGAAATTAAAATAGAAATGATAATGTAGAATATTTCTCTTATTTCTACCTAATCCAAAGTAAATATTATTTTTAATTAAAATAATAATGACTTTATTTTATTTTATTGCTATTTTTATTTAAACAACTCTCATTAATATAAAAATATTATTAAAACTTATTGTTAGATTATTTAATGATCATCAATTTAATGTTAACAGTAAATTTAAATAATTCATAAAAAAATTGAAAATTTTATAATATCCTATAATAAAATCATTAGTATTATATATGAAAGGAAGGAGAAAAGTAAAATTGTAAACCAATCGATTAAAAAATTATGAATTTTATTAATAGATTAGAGAGAAATAAATAAAAAGTAAAAATTAATTATTGAAAAAGTGTGGAAGCAACAAAGTAAAAAATAAGAATGAGATTGAATTGCAGAAATAGACTAGGGGAGAGATTCACAAACTGAAGTCCCACAAATTAATTTCATTTATATTGTTATCAAAAGGAAATGAAACTTTTCGTCCCCATTCCTGAACTTCCATTCTAAATTGGACCAAGTTCGATATAGTCAGCTCGATTATAGTCGCCTCAAGTAGACAATTCGGTTGGTCGGTTTTTTAGCTTCGACTTCGGTTTTCGGCTTCGGTTACAACCTCAAAAGAACTCAATCCAACTGCTTACACTCTTCATGATTGCATATGCAACAGTATGAAGCCATAAACACCATCCAATAATATGCAATTTGCACAAGTAAATACTCAAAGTGCAATGCATATTACAATAGGAGCTAAGAAGTTATCCATCGAACCGAGTTCTTACTACGAAATCATTCAAACCACCACAAGTCAAGAAAACATGTTAAACGATTCCAAATCATCCAACAGCCATTCAATTCTAGCTAAATCCCATTTCCCAGCCAAAAAAAAAAAAAACAGGAACAAGCTCATGAATACAATTACTAATTATCCCGTTCAAGCTTTCATTACCTTACCAAACAGATTGGGCAATCACATAGTACAATATGTCCACAACTTCAGTCATAAAGGATTTAACATAGAACATAACACTTGAAGAACTTGATGTCATTTCTGCTTCTTGGTTGGAGTGGGGACAGCCTTCTAGTAAAGAGAGTAGTGTTACAACTCTTAGCTCCTCCAGAAGTAACAGCATGTAAGCTTTGCTATGCTAGAAACCTTATCATGCTCTCTGTAAGAAAATTATGTTGAGGGATAGATAAAATATAAATGGAGAAACAAAATGCTGGTTGGCATGTACTAAAACTTCACCTGAGTAGGGAGGTACAACTTAAACTCTGGTGGAAGCTCCTCCTCTGAATACAAGCGGTCCGCAAAATATATCCTCCTCAAGCGGCAGTTTGCATGTACCTGAACTCGCAATGTCTCGACATAGTTCGTACCATATGCCCTCCTGGTAAAGTCAGCCAGATTTAGCTGGATATGGTTCCAACCTTCATCCATCCTTAGCGGCATGGTGCAGATATATGGCTTAACTCTAGTGATAGCCTACATAATAGAAGAGACATATGTCATCGTCATACGTTTTAGTCATAGAATTATCATCACAGTTAGCAACAGCATTGTCTGAGACCGAGGAAAAAGATTCCTACATCCCTCTTAAGCAAAATGTCACCGTATACAGTATCACCCATAAATAGATGCAATAGTAACTAAAGTCCTTCGATGACCGAATAGTTCTTATGTTTAAAGGGAGTAAGTGTTCATGCATGAGTGTGCATTCGTGAGAGAAAGATAGAGTGAAAGAGCTTGAGTAACAGCAGCTAAAAAAGGTAGACTTACACACTTGAAAATTAGAAGCCCGGAAGCGTCTCCTGACATTCTTATCATCCAGAACTTGAATCTCAAAAGTAAAATATTTCTTGAGATTCTTCACGATTATAACCAAGAATGGCAATTTTATACCCAGTGTAGCAGCTGGGTCCGCAGGGCATGTTATGTAGGTAGACTGTATTTTTGATCCAACAATTTCAAGAACATTTGATTGGATGTCTTCATCCTGGGGCCGTTTGATGTGGCCATTAGAAACTGCTAAAAAGGAAAAGTAACAACATTATAAGCACTCTTTTAAACATTGGAGTTTCTCCGGGTCAAGAAACTCAAAGGGTTAAAACTATAAATTCTCACCAAGAACATTGATGCCCTAACTTCATTAGTATATTTTACAGTCCCACAAAATCCAAACAAGACCTACAATGCCCTATAATCCCAGCTAGAACATCAAAGAATTTCTACATCACAAGAATATGAACTGAACAAGATGCCTAAATTTCTAAGTTATGGAATAGAAGTCCTAAATAGACTACCAGTAATATTCTCCATCATCCATTATTTAAAGCATTAGGTCAAAAATCAAAATAGTAACGAACATCCATATACCGTCCTCTCTTTTAGAGATTACAAATACTATACCTTTCTATTTGCAATATGAAATGACAATTAACATTTGAGGGACTCCTGCTATAGCGAACATGGAATAAGAGCTTCTCGTTCATACAAACTATACAATTATAAGTTTCAAAGTTGTCTCTCGTACAAACAATCAACCTCAAAATCAAGTTATACCAATTTCCACATACCGTTCCAAAGTTAACTGCATAATTGAGTACCTCCACCTAAACTAACACAACTAAATTGGGATAGTATAATGAACAACTGAGCTTTCATTGCTGCTTCAAACCATTCAAGAACACCATAACCACGTTATCGAACACCAAACATGCAAAATTTAATGTGAAGCAAATGTAAAACAAAGACATCAGTCAGCAGATGAACAAACTCACCTTCTTTGTCCCATATCTGAAGGGGTTTGCTCCTACAGAAAAAATGGGTACACAAAATAAAACAAATCCTCAGTACCTGGAATTGAAAAAACAACAAATTCGGTAGATTGTATTTGTAAGTACTAGCGTTAAGAAATTTAAACATACCCGAGGCTATATAATATAGAGAGGAATCCGGACTGAAACGTATTTTTGAACATTGTAAGTCAATCAGCTACACTTCTCAAAGCTGCAACGAAATGAGGAACCAACTGAGATAGATAATTTCATCCAATACCTTCTGTTTATAAACACATTTAAACATTAATAAATAAAACAATATTTTGTCCTTTTTCAGAAGAACCCAGAAAACAAACTTCCATTGACATGAATGGGAACTGGAGAAAGAGTATAAAATCCCCAAGGGCGAATGCTGTTGGGATCCAGCGATCAAAAACCACGGAAGGTGAAGAAAGGAAGAGGGAGGGGAAAAATGAAACTGAATTCAATGATCGAAAACCAGCAAAACCCTAGGCGGTACACCGGGAAGAGTTTACTGTATCGATGAAAACATAAACGCCTTAAACGAAGGAAACAACGAACATAACGATCCGTGGATGCATAGAAGATGGAAGAGTAAGATCGCAGACCTGTTTGGTTGTCGGGAAATTCAGTCGCGATGAGAAGAAATCGCCGGAAATGAGACGAAAGACGAACAGAACAGGCTTCTTCTTTTTTCTTTCTATAATTTCCCAGCTGCATTTGGGCGCCCTGTGGACCATAGATTGGGCTCCATTGCGAAAGCCCCAAACTCAATGTCTCGGTTTAGGGAAAATTACTCAAATTTAATCTCTTTCAATTTTTGCCCAAATGTCTTTTTTTTTTCTTTTTAATTAAGAATCGTTTGAAAATAAAGGAAAAAATTAGAATCGGTAGGTAAATTCGGGCAAAAACCTTGGTGCTAAATCCACTCGAATAGGAGTGGCAATCTCGTGCTCATTTAAAAAAACAAAAAAAAATCGGCCACTTTCTTCGTTCATCCATCCACGTGTACCAATGTTCTAAGTTCGCCATGTAGTTTTCACTTTATAGAATAAATTCGTCGCAAAAAATTAGAATCAGTTGGCTTATCTCACATCAAATTTAGTCCAGTACACGGTTAATGTTTATAAACCGTCAATCCAAACATGATTAAGTAGATAATGCACCTATTAAATGGTTTGATCTCTTATTCTCATAATACGAACCTAATTTAGTTAACTGCAGAAGGTGGATTTCACTAACAATAATGATTATGCCCACTGTCAATCAATGTCTTTCCTTAATTGAATCATAAAACAATTTTGGAGGAAGGATAAGACTACTCAATTCTGCTTTGATTACGATAATAATACTTTTTCGAATCGACATGGCCTTTACCACATCAACTTTGAAGGAGTCTGTAACAAATATGCCACATGTTGTATATTCTAATATATTTATTTTTTTGCCACGTGTTCTATATTCTATTTTTAAAAAAAATGTAATTATGCATTGTAACAAAAGTGGATAGAGAACTTTAATATATAATTTATGGCAAATTAATTAATCAATATTGTTTCAAAAAGCTATTATTTACCATGGTTGCGTGATACTTTGTTAGTAAAGGTGGAATGAGTGTTTGGAAATGTTTTCTATTAGAATTATTTTAATTTTAAACACTTTTATTTTTGTTTCACACCTTAAAAAAATACATTTGAAATTCAATAATTTATCACAAACGTAATTTAAGGTGCTTAATTTTGTTTCCCATTTATTTGAAAATTACTTTAGAATAAAATATGTGATTTTATCTAAAAGTATTTTAATTGTTATACCTGTTGATTGATTCTACATATGATATATTAAAATGCACTTTACAAATTATTTCTCACAGATTACTTCAAGTGCTTTTATTTATTTTTTATTTGAAAAAAGGTACTATCAAATATACATTTATATACTTCTCAATTTTCTATTTATATACTTCTCAATTTTCTATGTAGTTTCTCCTATTATACCTTGCCAAAAGTACTACTAAATAGTCAAAGTGAGTACAGCTCAAAAGTAATTGAAATATATATTCAATCATAAGGTTGAGAGTTCGATCCCTCATCCTAAATGTTCCCTAAATGTTGTACTAAAAAAGCACTGCTAAATACAGTAAAAACCTTATATTGCTTTTGAGTCTATTGATGGTTTCTTTATGATAATAAAATAAAATAAAATAAAAACACAAAGACTACTTTACTACCAAATTGCCATTTGCCAGCTGGCACCAAACCAACCCACCAAAAAATGGTCATATATAGAAAAATAGAACTAGCCCTAGAAGTTAACCAACGCCAACTGGCACGCCGGAACTGGAACTCGAGGGGGAAAGAAGAAAGCTATGGACGTCGCCGTGCGGCGGCCGTGGGCGTGCCGCTGCCGCTCGCCGGCCTTCCTTCTTCCCAAGTTCCGCCGCCGAACTTCGCTCCGACCGCCGCAATCCACTCCATTTCCTTATTCTTCTCGCCTTTCCCTTTCTGCTGGTGGTGCGTCAATTTTAAGCTTTTTTTTTTTCCTAATATTGTGAGTTTTTTGTCTCAATTTTTTTTTTCGTTTTTTTCTTAGCTATTTGTGGGAATAGAATTGGAGCAATTTTATTTGCAATTCCTGAAGCCGAAAGCCACGTGGGCGTGGAGGAAGTGACAGATTGGCCGATGCTGACGCAATTGCCAGGTATCGGCTTTTATCCCTTCACAGCTGGTTCCCATGAAATTTTGTTATTTAATTTCCCTATGTTGATTTCATTAAATTTAATCCTGAATTTATATTTATGAAAATTTAAAATCTTCATATGTTATATTTTTCTTACAAAAATATATAATTGTGGTTTGACAAGACTAGATTAGGGTGAAATAGGGAATAGTCATGGGACAAGGAAGTTTTTTCCATACCCACGATATTTCTCGCGAAAAGATTTTTCCCATTTATTTTTTAACGTTTAAACTTATTTTTCAATTGAATATTTTTTGGGTGGATAGAGAAAGTATACATGTTAGTATGTATATGTGTGTGTATATATAAGTAAGGCAAGGCGGAGAATGAGGACGGAGATAATCCTTGTCCCCATCCTTGTTTAGGCGGGAAAAAAAACTTTCTCCATCATCGTCCCGCTGGGAATATAAATGGGGATTTTTTGCCCCCCATTTGAAAAATGGACATCCCTATGATAGAATTGTAAAATTTTCTATAAATTTTCAATTATGATATTTTGGAGAACAAGCGAATTATATATAAAAGGGACATTTTCTTCATTTAAACCTAATAATTAAACCACCGTGTGAAGATTAAAATTTATATCTTAAAAAAAATGAAACTAATATCTTTATTAATTGAGTCGTGCTGACAGTAATATGATCATATTTTAGAATATTATTAGAGGTTAAATCACAATTTTTGTCTCATACTTTAACTGTTGTTTAAGTTAGTTCATAAACTTTTAAGACTTTCGTTGTTGTATTTTATTTAAATTAAAACTTATCATATATATCAATTATTAGATACTAACAATAAGTTAACAAAGTTATATGTGATATGATAAAAACTTACACGGTGATGGCATGACAAAAATCGTTTTTAAACTTGTAATTAGGTTAAGTTTACGACTAATATTATTTTGTAATGCAATTGATAACGTTTATTAAATGCCAACTAGAATATAGTTCAGCGGGTTAAGACATATATATCCAACCATGAGGTTGATAATTTGAATCTTCATCCACGTGTTGCACTAAAAAAGAAACAACACTCATTAAATTTGGATTTAGTCGAAGTCAGTTACGAATACCTTTTTTTAGTTTAACAATATGTTGGTTGACCATGAGATTAAAAATTTTAATTTTTTAGTTAAAAATATATAATTTAATCAATGAGTTACGTTTAAATTGGCTACAAATAATCTATTAAACTATATATTCTTTTATAACTAATTTATATTGTATAATATAAATATTGATTATAACTTATAAGACATGAACGGTGACAAAACAACTTCTAAAAATAATTTAAAGCTAAAATTACCAGGATTAAATTAATTTAATTCTTATGATTTAAGCTGAATTTTGTTTAAATCTTTATAATTTTAAAAATTTTAGTCGAGTGTAGCTCAATCGATTAAGGCATCTATTTTCGACTAAAAAATCGTAGTCGAACTCACCCTATATATATACTAGAAAAATGTTTTAATTTAATATTTATGATTTAAACTTAGTTTCAATATAATCCCTGCACAAAATCATCCACAGACTATGTCTTTTACTCACTAGAAAATTCACACGAAATATTCCACAGACTATGTCTTTTACTCACTAGAAAATTCACACAAAATTTTATATTTCTTTCTCCATCTTCAGTTATAAATATAATCAATTAGCATGATCAACATTAACTCTAAATAAGAAGTGTATGGGTAGTAATAGATATAGTTTTCAATGTTTAACCCAAATCATAATTACTAAGGGTATGTTTAATAACTATTTTTTGTTTTTTGTTTTTAAAAAACAAAAAACTTTGGTAACCATTTTTAGTTTTTAGTTTTTAAAAAGTTAGAAAATTGAAAATATATATTAGAGAGAGAAAATTTTATATAGAGTAGAGATGACAATGGTGTGGGTGCGAGTGAAGATGCTCTCCCCCATTCTCGGGCTCGTGAAAATTTTTAGTCTCTGTCTCCACTTCGTTCTTGGGTCCGAGAGATGTTCTCGAGAAAAATTATTAGTTTTTTAATTGTTTTTAATTATTTTTAGAATTTAAGTATAAAAAAGTGTAATAAATATATATTAATTATTAAAAAAATGGAATCGGGGACAGGGGTGGGACGTGCATTTTCTATTTTTGAGACCCGACCCTGCGGAAATTTTTGTCTTCCCTAGAGACATGAAAATAGAGATGTAAATAAACTTTTGGAAGATAAATTTTAGAGAGATAAATAAAAATATTTAGAAAAAAGTGAAAGAAAAGTTAAAAGACAAAAAGAGAAATTTTTATGGAGAAAAAAATAAAGTCGAGAGAAAAAGACATGTTAAAGAAAAAAAATAAATTATAAAGAAAGAGAAAAATATAATGGAAACAAATTTAGAGATATAAACCAAATTCAAAATATAATTTTTATAGAAAATAAATAAATCAAAGTTACATTGAACGAGAAAATAAAATATAGTTTTTAGAGGAAAAATAGATTACGAAGAGAAAGAAAATTTATAAAGTACGAAATTTTAGAGGAAAAAAAGTTATGAAAAATAGTATTTGTAGAGAGAGAAATGAAACTGGTTAGGGATAAATTTAGAAATAAAAAATTTAAGAGTGAAAAATAAATTTTTTAGAAATAAATATGAAAAAGAAAAAAAATTGAGTATTAGAAAAAAAAATGAGATTTTGAAAAACAACCACCGGTTTTTGAAAACTAACTTTTTTTTTTTTTGAAATTTACCTACAATTTCAAAATGATTTTTGAAAAATAAAAAACCGAAGATTGAATTGATTATCAAACAACCTTGTTTTTTAAAAACTAAAAATCAAAAACCAAAAATAAAATGATTATCAAACGAGCCTTAAATTAAAACGTTTAAAATCATACATATTTAATCACTAAATTATTAACTTTAAAAAATCTACATTCTGTTATTATTATTTTCAACATTCTGTTATTGAACTAAAAAATTATAAATTATAAAAATTAAATTAAAATTTGATAACTACTGGAATTTAATTGAAACTATACTTAACCCTTATGGAAAAATTTCATAATTTAAGAAAATATAATTTAAATTTTAATCACACACGTGGTTCCTATTTTGATATATTTTTTTATGAACGTTGTTGACCCTTTTTTTTTATATATAACTGACTTTGTTTCTTTTTATTTCTCAAGGACCGTGATTTTTTTTATTTTTTTTTCTCTGAAACGACGTGATTTTTAATTATTAATGACTAATACGACTGTCGACTAAAAATAAAGTAGCACGGGGCCACATGCAGTGTAATTGTGTAACACCCCCCAATTAAAATTTCCTCCTGGGCTGGGCCGACGTGTCGTCATATGATTACAAATCGTTTCGGTGACAGCTCAGCTACTCAGACTGTACTTATCAGTTATGAGAGTTATCAAAAACTATTCGCCCTTACAAACAAAAAAAAAAGAAAAAAAAGGAAAATCAACAAATTATTATTCGTCTCTGACTTTACTCACGCATCCGTATTCGTAAGATTTCGCGATCCCGAAATCCAACGGCCCAAATTCCTCCTTTAACTCCGAATTATTAGTATACAAACTTATCTTCTGGATATTTCTTAATATCGTCATAAATTTCCTTTAAGTTTTGATTCATCATTAATTTATTATTTTATTGCGACAATGTAATAAATTTAATATATATTTTTAAATATGGTGGACATTTTCATTTTTCTTAAAAGTATAATAGAAATGTGATTTGATATAAAAAAATTTTAAATTTTGATTTTTCATAATATGTTTATATTACATATGAGTTGTGTGCACTGTACCGTTATGAAATTTTATGATACATTTGAACAAATATGCTACTTTGTATAATTTATGGCATATTTACAAATAATATTAAATTAATGCTACAAATTTAATTTATGTATTAGAAAATCAATGATAATTACTCAAAACATAATCAACAATTAGTATAGCTGAATGATAATTAATATCAATTCGGTCATTGAGGTTGAGGTGTTAGGTTTAAGCTTCATATAATTTTAAAAAAGTAATAAAATAAAGAAACACAAATATTACACACAAAAAATTATTACAACCACAGATATTTCTCTCTCCGACTCCAATAACAAATATCGTTAAGTTAACTAGAGCTGGTTTACCATGTTGTAGTTAGAACACACCCGCAACTTATACCTTTTTAACGTTGGACAACTTCTAGCACTTTGCACAATTCATTACTGTACTCGACTAACTTCCATTCCAATATATACTAAAGTGAGCATAATTCAGCGATAATTGGTATATATTTTCAAATTAAGAGATAATAAGTTCGATTTCAGTCCTAATATATTAAATTAAAAAAAAAACTTAAATTACAATATTTGGCCAGAACACGACATTTTTTGAGAAGGAGGAGGAGAAAAAAATGACGGGCTGGTATTTTAGCCTTTCAGAGACCAATAGATTTAACCGCACGGCGTGGAACCGTTTTTTTATATAAACGAAATCAAATTCTGCGGCAACTCTATTTCCTCTCTGTTTGAACTTGACAAGAGAAAGAAATTCTCATCTTCCTCGCGACGACGTGCTAGTTTGCCGCCTCGCACCATAGAACGAGCTTACACTGCGGGTGGTGCCGTTGCTCTGAAGAATCAGAACCTTGGAATTTTCACCGACCCAAGATTCGCTGTTATTACCTACTGGGTTGGACGCCCTGTTCCGATTCTGTATCCGTTCATTTCTCTCAAAAGGTTCCGTTTCAACCGACGATGTTTTTTTTCTAATGTTTGCCTTGATCGTTTTTGTTGCAATGGTGCCAATTTAATAGGAAGAGATTCGTTTTGTTTGTTTGGATTTTGGTTTTTATGGGCTACTACGATTGCATGGAAGGCTTGGTAATTTTCGAATTTCATGCTCTTTTCTTATCGAGTTTTGGAGATCTGAAATCGAAGCCACGATCGTGTTGCTTGCCAGCTCATTTTTTTCAAATAAAATTTCCCGTTTCGTTTGATTGGTGAGTCTGGTATACGTGTATGAGATAATACGGTTCTGGAGGGAATCCATATGTTTCACTTTTTTTATTTTCTCGGACGAATCGGCGGATGGGATGAATTAAGTTCTTTTCATTTACTGGTCGCTTTAATGGAAAAAGTCGGATTTTAGAACGACAATATTCTTTTACGACGATCTTTTTGTTTCTTGTATCATAAAGATTTTTTGTGACGTGGGTTTCTTCTATGCGTGTAAATCGAAGAGGATTCTTTATATTTTGATGTTGTTTTCTTCTATGTGCTGGTACAACAGTTTTTATTTTTATTGTGTTTTTTTGTTTGAATTTCTTCCTGCACGTCAGTCGGGGATGTGTTGAATAGAATGGTTCTTTAAGGTTATTGATTATCATCTATTGGTTTTTAAAATTTTCAGATCGGATAATTTCACCTGAAGAAGTTTGTTGTGATAGTGATTTTCTTTAGAAATTGGTTTAACTATGGTCACAGAGGAGAATGCTTCAAACAAGAAAGAAGATCGTCTACCCAGAGAAGCAAGGGAGATTTTGCAGGCATTGGCCACCAAATGGGGAGATGAAATTAATCCAGGTGCATTGCAAATGATCCCTTTGAAGGGAGCCATGACCAATGAGGTCTTCCAAATTAAGTGGCCGACTAAGACGGAGGACGTCTCTAGAAAGGTTCTCGTTAGGATTTATGGTGAAGGTGTGGATGTGTTCTTTAACCGAGAAGATGAGATAAAGACGTTTGAATTTATGTCAAAGCACGGGCAGGGACCTCGTCTTCTAGGGCGATTTTCAAGTGGTCGAATTGAAGAGTTCATCCATGCAAGGGTATATTGGTTTTATTTTCTTTGTAATGATGCCCTCACTTTGATTTTAATTTTCATCATAGTAACAATCAGATTGAGAAATTGATAATCTATTTTGTGATACGATAAATTTGTGAGAAGATGACCTCAACTTTTTTTTGTTTGTAATGGAGATCAGATTTTGTTCATCAAAATTTCTGCCTGGATTAATGTGGGATGGCCTGCACCACAAGGCTAACATATAATATATCCATGTTTCTAACTCCTCTGTACAACGTGGCTTGTTTTATCTCTATTTATTCTTTTTTTCCTGGCACCTTTCTGTTACTTCCAACTTATTATTGCATATATTTTTTAGGAACTGTTTCATAATGTCATGTTAGCTACTGAAACAGCCTTGGAATTCTTATTAGACATTGGAGAGGCAGCAGGTCCCCCCCACACATACACACAATTTTAGTAGCATTTTTTTGTGTTTTGCATAGTTTAAATCAGGAAAATTGAATCTAATAAGAATAGTGGTTTTTCTTCTTATAGTAACTCTTTTGTCTTGTTGATATGTAACTTTCAGACATTATCAGCAGTGGATCTGCGTGATTCAGAAATATCTTCTCTCATAGCAATTAAAACGAAGGAGTTCCATGATCTTGATATTCCAGGTCCGAAGAGCGTGTGCTTGTGGAATAGATTGCGGTATGGCACTTTAGTCCACTTGTTTGATCTAGCTTTCCTTTCAACTTCTCCAGATATAATGATCTGCACTCGCATTGACCTTGTTTTGGCATATATATTAATTATCTTTCTCACTTGTTATAGTTCTTATGGTCCTTATATAATTTTTTTTCTTCCAGAAATTGGCTAACTGCTGCCAAAAGATTTTCTCCACCGGAAGAAGCCAAAGCCTTTCGCTTGGATTCTATCAAAGAAGAGATTTCTCTATTGGAAAATAACCTCTTGGTGGACCATCAAAGTATAGGTTTTTGCCACAACGATCTTCAGTACGGGAACATAATGCTGGACGAGAAGACTAGATCAATAACTATAATCGTAATCTTCTCTTTCTGCTGGCTTAGAATTTATTTTTCTTAGAATAGTGGAAATTCACATCTATGTTATTTTATACAAATCATTTTACTGTTTGATGAACTGCATTGTATAAAAATAGAATAAACATTGCATATAATCATCTATCTATTGAAAAATTCATCAATGGGAAAATGGTATCTAAGTGTTGCAAAATATATATATATAAAGAATAATTCTTGATACCTTGCCTCTTTTCTTGAGTTATTTGAGGTGCCCAACCTCACTTTGTCTGTTTGCGATAACACTGTCACGAGCAGGCACATTTGTGTAGATGAATATTTATCCAAGATTGGTACTTTCTTAAAAGTAAATTGGTCATGAGGACATGAACATGTTTTCCTGAACGCTAATTTAGGTTCATTTTCTGAATTCTCTTTTAACTGGAACCTATCTACAAGTTGGCCAGTTACGCTAGGATGGAATACCTAATGTTTTTTCTATTTTGGAATTTAAATTTGTGTCATGTTACTCATTATTGATTTTCATAACCCTCTCTTTCACAGGATTATGAATATGCAAGTTATAATCCCATTGCCTTTGACATTGCAAATCACTTCTGTGAAATGACTGCCGATTATCATACAGATACTCCACATGTTTTGGACTACACTAAATATCCCGGTGTGTTACATATTTTATGCAGTCTTTCAGTATTCTTTTATGCACTTTTGTCTGATTGAAGGACAATATTTACTTTTTTTCCCGGTGACAGGTTTGGAAGAGCGTAAAAGATTTGTGCAAATATACATGAGTGCTTCAGGTGATACTCTAAATATTTACTAGAAAATGAATCATGACTTGATTGGCAAGGGACAAAATAAACAGCAGTCATGTCCAGTACTTGGATGTTGAAATACAATATAATGCTCGCTTTGAGAAGCTTTGATTTTCTGTTCAAGTTCAAGTAATTATCAGTTTTGGCTGTTATTAGCTCTCGGATGCTCCGAAGTAACTATTTATTTTTGGCACTTCCTAAATTTTCTCCTGCCCCTGTTGCTCACTACCATTCATTCTCTCAAATTTCTGGGAGCATTCAAATTTATATTGCCTGCTATCTAAGCAGTGCAAAATTTTCAGTGATGTAAATTGATTTTTTTAAAGATCAAAGATGCATTTTTATGGGATTACATTGTTTTGAGAATTTAAAAACTTGAGCAACTTTTTGATTCGGTTGGGACCTCAAATTATGTTACACGTACAGGTCATCGACCCAGTGATGCCGAGGTGAAGCAATTAATCCAAGATGTTGAGAAGTATACACTTGCTAGTCATCTTGTTTGGGGCCTCTGGGGAATAATATCGGTAATTCGCTCTTCCGACATTGAATCTGTGCAGTTATTATTATGGTAGTCATCTTATTGTCTGTGCTAAATAAATCATTGTGTATATGTAACATTTATGTTTCTATTTCGATTAACATGCCATTTTGGTCTACGTTGGAGCTTATTCTATTTTAGTCACTCAACTTTCACTAAATCTTAAAAATAGTCCCAACCCCATAGTTTGAAGTTAATTTTCATTTGATTTAGCAAAAGGATAAATAATAATCTCCTTTCAGTAAATAGGACAATGTGAATATGCTTTACAAGCTTTCAAATAGATGGGACTATCTCTAAGATTTATTGTATGTTCAATAACTAAATTTCGACATTTAAAAGTATATAGCCTATGAGGATATGTCTCGAAATACTGGGATCGAAACGATATTTTTCTCGGCATATTAGGATGCATAAACTCCTCATAATGGGGTATAATTCATGTTTTATGCTCTGAATTGCGATATTTCTATGATGATTGAACCAAATACTAGACTTCCCAAATGACAACCTTATCATCAGTCTATTCATTTCATTTTCAGGAGCATGTGAATGAGATCGATTTCGATTACATCGAGTATGCGAGACAGAGGTTCGAACAATACTGGTCAAGGAAACATGATCTCTTGGGTTCGGTTGCCGAGAGTAAATAGTATGTGTGTGTTTACTTGGTGATTTTGAAGGTTTTCAGTGCTAAGGTGTCGTGATTCATTTATTGACTTGTGTGCCTTTGTAAAAAAACTGCTGTATTTGACCTCCCATGTTGAAGGGTTGGTCCATGACTGTAATGTAGAAGCTAATGAGTGAAGAAATTTGTTTCTGAAACCCAAAAACTGAAACGAGATGATGTAATAAATACAACAATAATAACAATCTGATATGTTTTTAATGTTCTGTTTTTATTATTATTATTTTTTTTTTGCATGTGATTTTTTGTTGTATACAAATTTTGCATTACATGAATGTTTATTTTCCTCTCTAGAAAAATATATTTTTAGTTCCATGTAATTTGGGAAGTGATTTATTCTATTCTTATATTATTCAATGGTTTAGGTCTCGTTTGATATTTTACTTTTAAAAAATTAAGCTTGTAATAACTAACTTGAATCTAGCTCAATTAATTTAGGTACTTATCGTAGTAAAAAAGATTATAATACTACTTCTGTGTGATGGTTATTAGACGGAATTTTAAATTTTATTTAACTTGTTTTTTTGTTTTCTACTTTTTAAACAATAAACTTGATTATGAACGATATTTATTGTTTTCTTTTTTTGAGACTCTTTTAGAAATTCTTGAGTGATGAAATCACACTAAACAGGGGAAATTTAATATGCATTTTAAAAGATCACAAAATTCAATTTTTTTTAAATATAGTATAAATTTGATTTTTTTCCCTACTTTTTTTTTTATTTTAGGTTATATTTGATTTTGATATTGATTTGAATTATGCTACCTTTGTAAAATTTGAAACTTTGTATTGCCTTTAAAAATACATCTTTATTTTATGTTATTCATATAGTTGCCTTTTTTTAATTAGCTTTTTCACAAATCTTGGTTATGGTTGAAAGAAAAGGAGATGATACAATGTGTCATTTCAAATATAAAAATTTAAGATGTTAAGTAGTTGTTTTTTTTTTCTTTTTTTACATTTATATCTCCAAATATTTTATAATCAGATGATCTGTTTGGTAATATTTTCGTTCTTTCATTTTTTGACAAACATGTATGTTTTGCAACTCATCCTTTTTCTCGTTTCTAAATCTAAAAAACGTTTAAAAAAATCGACTAAATTTTAAAAACTACAAAAAGTAGTTTTGTTCCTTTCACGTTCGTTTCTTTTTATCTCCATGATTAGACTGAGTTAGATTAAATATAAAAAACGTGTCTTGTTGTTAAGAATAAATGTTTTGGTGTAAACTAAAAACTAAAAAACAACAAAAATATAAAATAATTATCAAACATATTTTTATTTCAATTTTTTTTCCCAAGAACTAAGATTGCCTCATGTATTTATGTTTCTAGTTAAAAAAAATAGAAACATAAAAAAAAAAAAACTACGAACATGGAACGATAAAATTACCAAAAGGGCCCTAAAATTTTGCCGATTATTATAAAATTGTGTAGTTTTGCCCATGCTAGAGAAAAAAGTGAAAAATCTTGTTTCCAACTTTAACTCTCCCACTCCATTGTTTCTCAATATTATTTTTTCTTTTTCATCAAAACAACTTTTGATAAAAATCTTAGCTATTCTTAACACGATATAAATAATCTAATTGCTATTACTAAAACAAGCATGAGATGTATGTTTGCGTCTAGGTCTAATTTTCCTATTATGATCGTAGAGAATTTGAGTGTAGCTCGGGCTCTCACTTTCTTGTCAGAAATGTTATTTAAAATAAAAAAACATATCATGCCATATTTTGTAAAAAAAATTAAATCGATTTAAAAACAAAATTCAAAATCTTGTATATAAAACTTCGAGAAGGAAAATTCTAAAAAATTGGAGTCTTCTATTTACAATATACATTCGGTGATCCATTCACCGCAGCCAACAGTAAACTGACACGTAGCCGTTCCAAATCCCACCCAATTCCCACGCCACAAAACGGCCATCCATTACAAAATATCTCGTCTTTTCCATCGCATCTCAAAATCCACGAGAGGAAGAAACAGCCCCAGCTCCGAGCTTCTTTCTCTGAAGTTCGAAGCAGTTTGAATCTGTAAAAGGGTCTGATTTTTCTGAGGAATCGATTCACTGCGCCGGGGGAATGATGGCTTGTGCTTCACAGGCGCTGATTGCGCCAAATGCATGCTCGTTCTCGAGCCAAAGAGCCATTAAAAAGTCTCAGAGATTCTTCTACCAGAGTTGTTCCAATTTCGTGTTCACGGTCAGAGCTTCCTCTGAAGATTCCGATTGCAATGTCGACGAATGTGCTCCAGATAAAGAGGTTGGTCCGCTTGCCTTTGAACCGCTTGAATTTTGTCTAAATCTCATAAAATTGGGATATGTAATTCCATGTCGTAGGTGTAATTACTCACTTCGATTTTATTCCGAGGTTCATTTATTATTTAATTTTGTTTCCGTAGACAAATTGATTGAACAGAATGCTTTATGCTTGTCATTTTTATTGATTGAGTCGTATAATTTGTAGAAAAGGAAGTTCTCGTCGTACACAAACAATTATGTAGAAGCTGAAATAAAGACAGAAATACGCTTAGATTTGTGGTTTTATCTTTACTGGTGCTTCTGTAAAATGAAATTCAAAGTCCCTAACTAATTATTCAGAGTTTAATCTTTTTGCGAGGAACAATACTGCACTTATGACTTCAAATACGTTTGATTTTACAGCTTGCTACTTGGTCATTGAGACCGTACATGATGTCTTGTGCTGTAGTAATTTGGAATTAACAGTTAAGTATAGAAATTCTGACAGTGCAATGTGTATTTGCAATGAAGGTGGGGAAAGTAAGTATGGAATGGCTTGCTGGGGAGAAAACTAAAGTGGCTGGGACATACCCACCAAGGAAAAGAGGGTGGACGGGCTATGTTGAGAAAGACACTGCAGGACAAACAAACATATATTCAGTAGAAGTAAGTATGAGTTCCCCATTGATTGTCGATGAAGTTATCTATTTGTGGATTATCTGCTCATGTGAATGTCTTGAAGGAAAGGAAATTTGTTGTATGGCTTAGACAGACACTAGATGTTCATCTGTAGTGAGTTTCAAATACAGGGTTCCGGGATGGTGTTTATTTGATCCAATTAATCCGTGTGATTCGGTTTCTAAGGCCGAATTGATAACCATTTTGTTTTATGTTCTCTATTTTTAAAAATATTATATTCACCTATGTATTCATTTGTTTTATTATATAGTTTTTTTCTTTTCAAAAAAGTAGTTTAAAACGTATTTTTGACTTTGAGATTTGGTTAAGAATTCAAATATATTTTCAAGGGGGAAAAACTTACTAATGAAATTGTAACAAAACAAGCAAAGTTTTTAAGAAACATAAAACTAAAAACGAAATGGTTATTAAACGGTACCTAAATGTTTCAACAATAAAAATTTTAGGTTATACATGTCTGTTTTCATAAACTGATGGCATTTTTGGATCGCTTTAACTGAGGACATGATTTTTTATTGTTGATCATCCGAAATGGGATATCGTTCTTTTACCTGGTCGGCTTCACGTTTTGTTGGGCAGTCTTCCTTGATTGACTTGATTTGATCTTCATCTTGGTCTATTATTTTCTTGGAAAGATTAACTCTTATCTCACCACCTTGCATATTCACAATATTGAATAACATTTTCTTCTTCCCTTCTTTGTTCCCTTGGATATCATATCACCTGGCTCCTTAAATTATGTGTATTTGCAGCCAGCAGTTTACGTAGCAGAAAGTGCAATAAGCTCGGGAACGGCAGGTTCTTCTTCTGAAGGAGCGGAGAACACATTGGCAGTTGCTGGTGGACTTGCACTCCTTTCAGTTGCTGCAGCTTCAGCTATACTGCTTCAAGTTGGTAAGAAACCACCTGAAGTAAAAACTGTTGAGTACACTGGTCCATCACTCAGCTACTACATTAACAAATTCAATACGCAACTGCCCGTACAAAGCGAACCCGAATCCTCCTCTCAAGACAACGTCATCGCTCCTGAAGTTACAGAGATTCAAGTTCAATCAGACATTGTTGCTCCTGAAGTAACGGATATTCAAGTTGAAACCCAACCTGTGGCCAGTGTCCCGTAGGCTAATCGAATCGTATTTGTGTGAATTTTTTAGAGGCTTGTCTTCTGTATTCATCTGAAATGAATATTGGTCCTCAGCCATTACAGTTCAAAAATGGAAACATGATATTTGCAGATGTGGTGCAAGTGCAACCCCTTTTTCTTGCTGCAGTTGTGGTGGTAAAGGGAAGATGAGGCTTGAATTGGTTAACTGTATGTAAACAGAAACTCCAAATAAAGTATAAACTTACCTATCTTTTTTGGCTGGAAAAGGTTATTCATCAATTCAATTGTTTGATTGCTGAGAAAGTGCAATAAGGAAAATTTCAAACCAACTTAAAAATTATATGTATGGATAAAAGTTATAAACTTGAGTTGAAGAAGAATAAGCAAGATGTAGAATCATAACTGTATGAAGGAGACGGATAATTTATATATGAAAACTAACATAGAGGTACATTGCATATACAGTAGCACTATGAATGTCGTATTTACTCAAAGTAAGATTCAACTTTCATGTTTTTATTAAAAAATGGAATTGCATTATGTCAAAAAAAAAAAAAAAATTTCATACTTTATCACATTTTGATTTCGATTTTATTCGTCCAATAACTTAAATGTTGTTATTAACCAATACTTTTTTTAGTATAACAAGTGGATGTGAGAAATTCGAATTCATGACTTATTGGTTAGAGACATATGTTAATTATTACTGAACTAAGCTCAGTTAGCTTATTAACTAATATTTTGTTAGCTTTTAAACGTCGTTTTCAAATGTATTTAAATTATGGTTAAATATTAATGAAATTTAAGTTAAAATGGGATATGAGAAGTGAATATGAGTCATAGTGGTAATTGACTTCTACTCCTTCATTTGAGATCGAAAGTTAAATTCCATATTTCCAATTTGTTGTACTAAAAAAATAAAATATGAGAAAATTTAGGAGGTTTCTGGTATGCAATATTGTTTTAAAATTAATTAAATTAAATGCAACAATATTGTTTTAAAATTAATTAAATTAAATGGACCCTGAACAATTTTTTAAATTGAATATTCAATTTTCAAATCTACTACGAAACATATCTATATCTATACTATATTAAAAAGGTAGGATCTAGGAAAAACATTTTTGGACACTTTTACCCTTTACTAAATTTACAAATTACAAATTATACTATTAATGTATTATTACAAATATTAAATTAATTATTAATTATTAATTATCCATACTATAAATGCATGGAATATAAAAGGTTAGAATGCAAAAAGTTTTCCAACAACATAAAATTAATTTTTTCTTTAATTAAAACTCATACTAGAATTTCAAGAGTTTTAGAATTTGAAAAGCTTTTGTAACGTTTTATCCTCTACTACTATAAAAATAGGCTTTCTTCTACATGTTTTTCACAAGTTTCAATACTTTTTTATTCTCGGTTCCTTCAAACATCTCTCAAAGATGATTCAATCATGAAAACATCTCGAGATATTTGTGACATATTCATCAAGTTGCAAGGGAGGCATATGTTGCATCTATCTCGAATACTAGGTTTGTGACATTACCATTCCACATATTTACAAAGTTGAATAATAGTATATGTCAAGCAATCTTCAAGAATGAGCATATTTACTCTAAAAGATGAGTGTATAGTAAGTATTTGGATTTTTTTTTGTTACTATTGTTATTTTTTTAATTAGTGTGTTTTTTATTTGGAATGTTTCTTTTTTTAGTAATTTTATTTAGTTTAGGATTTGGATTTTTCTTTTTGTTACTAATGTTTTTTTATTGTTTAGTGTACTTTTTTTT
>NW_019104500.1:1872711-2006107 GCF_001995035.1 Momordica charantia | reverse complement strand
ATAAAAATATTAAAATACCTATTTACTTTTTTATTAATATATAATTTTTTCCTTTACTTTTAATTTATTCATTTACAAAATATATCATTAACAATGAATTATAAATAGTATATTTAAAAAATAATTATAAATAGTACATTTTATTAGTAATTAGCTGTCAATAATAATAAATATATATAAAAATTAATCTTAATTATTTTTAAAAATAATTATACTTAAAATATTTTATGTGAAACTATATAAAATTTAAGTTACCTTATAATTAAAAAAAAAATTACGTGCATTGCACGTGGTAATACACTGAAAAATACTGAAAACAATCATATTTTTATTGAAATAACTGTCTTCAAATTTATGTTTTGGGTGATCTACTTAAGAATTAAAATAACATTTAAAAATTCAGTAACTATTATAAAAATTTGGACAGAAACAGATTAACCCAACAAAACCCCTTCTATCACTCTGCGCCGTTCTCCCCTCTCATATCGGTACAGGTGGGTCTGTTCAGTTTTATTATCCACCTAACCGATCCGATTCGGGTTTATAATTTGCCCGAAATATAACCCGACCCGATCAAGTTACCAAAAGTAACCGCAGGTCCAAGAGAAGGGCGCCGAAATCAATATAATCACTGTGGCTGGACAAAGGTTTAGGGAAGGTTTTAGCTCGCACCGAAGCAAGTCGGTTATCTTGTTCGTTCGAATCTCAGAAGGATCAGAATCGTATACGAACTCAGAATTCAGAAGCCATGGTTGTGCAGCCGTCGGAAGACGCTTCAAAGTAAAACCAACCGCATTCTCTCATTATCTTCGTTTCTCCGTTTTCTTCTTGGCTGTATCGAAGCGGTATTGCAGCTTTCCGCCATTGTTAGTTACTCAGTTACTCGCTAACCTGACAAATTTTTCAGGATTGGGAAGCAAGTCGACGGTCCTCATCCGATCGATTCGGACATTGACAAGCAGTTTCTTGGCCTTCCTATCAAGTCAGCCGTCGACAAGTTCCAACTTCTTCCTGAATTTTTGAAGGTGTGAATCATCACGTTGCGTTTGCTTGTTGTGATTATCAGTTTAATATGCAGAAGGCACCACGACAATACCTCTACTATACTGCTTTTGTTTGAATTTCAGATGATGATTAGTAATACACCCAGTGTTAATCATCTGGTTGCAGGTAAGAGGTCTGGTTCGACAACACTTGGATTCCTTTAACTACTTCGTGAATACAGAGATAAAGAAGATAGTCAAAGCAAACGATCGCATTGAATCCAGCACTGATCCGAGTATTTATCTTAAGTACGTGTTTTCTCATTCCTTTTGTGTATGTAACCGTCCTTTCAAGTGACGGTTCATTAAATTATAAGCATCTCTATTGTACTCCTTTGTTCATTTTTAGTTTGGTAATTTTATTGTGACATCTGTGTGGTTTACAGTCAAGTCTCTTTCAAATTGAGTAGCTCTTCCCTATTTTTGTAGGTTTTTGGATGTAAGAATCGGTGAGCCTTCAGTGACCGTGAATGCTGTCAGTGAAACAATCAATCCTCATATGTGCCGCTTATCCGACCTGACGTATGGTTCCTTTGTGATTGTTGTTCCCATTTAGTTCTGCCTCTGCACTGATTTCCAAAATAGTTATGAGTGATTGTGATGATCCCTGACTGTTGTATTGTTCCAATTGCATCTACATTTTTCTCCCTGTATTAGTCGATCTAAGTTATATTGTATTTTGCTGCGGTTATTATATTTTTACCATATTGATTCAATGCTAGACCATATATAAGGAATTTAAATAATTTAATTGTGGTTCATTTTTTTTTTTTAAAATCTCTATGCATTAGATATGCTGCTCCAATATTAGTTGATATAGAGTACATTGAAGAAAATCATGCACAAAAAGCCCCGAGGGAGAAGGTATGAACGTTATTGAAAAGTTAAGTTCATTTACCTGGTTTTGAGTCTTTCAACTATTTTGTAAGTTGGATTTTGCAGAAAGACGTAGTCATCGGGAGAATGCCTATAATGTTACGAAGCCGCTGTTGTGTTTTACATGGAAAAGATGAGGCTGAACTTGCAAGACTTGGTTTGTGGCGAGAAAATTTTAGAATTAAACTATTATTTGTTAACTCATTTCTCACACAGTATTTTTTATGGGATTGTCATAAATATCGTCCATCTTTTTAGGCGAGTGTCCACTTGATCCTGGAGGCTATTTTGTAATCAAGGGCACAGAGAAGGTAACTTGTTTGAACTATTTTTTCTACTGTTAAAATTTAAAAATTGTAGTCAATAGATATCTTTGAGGTTGATTTTCAATTTTTTTACCTCGATCTCTGAATATTATCATTTATGAGTTATCTAACTCTGAAAGTTGCAGGATCAAACTATAGTCTTTCTGGGTTCGTTAAAAATTAGATAGCACTCTTGGTATATACACTGCTGATATCGTTGCTTTCAAAACTTTGATATTTGGTCTTTAATATTTATAGATAGTTTCTAAAATTAGATAGCAAAAATGAATTAAAATGAGAAAATTTTATAAATATGATCTCAACTAAAAATAAAATAAAAAGAAACTTGGAAGAATTGAAAACTCTCATTTGTTGACTGTGTGATCAAATTGTCTTTGATTAATGTAACATTCAGAATTCCACTTCTGTTTTATATTTATTTCTTAAAATTGCACATATGTAACACTGTAAAACTCTTCCATCCATGCCAGGTAGTTTTGATTCAAGAACAACTTTCAAAGAACAGGATTATCATCGATACTGACAAAAAGGGGAAGTGAGTAGCTCTTTTAAGTGTCTTGTTTAGGTGTTCTAGTTTGTCTCCATTTTCTAATGATCATTGTTATCTTGGTAATGGGATTCTCTGTAAGTCAGACAAGAGCCACCGTTTCTCTTCTATGTAATTATGTCTGCCAGATTTGCAGTTGCATATCTTGTGCACATAGGATAGAAATTGCACCTTGTGGGCATTTGTTGATACTAGATCGTGGATAGATCTACTTCTTTTGACATTTTTTGTAGGAATGTACAACACACTGCTTCATGGTGGTGTATTAATTACAGAAAATTATTATGTAATCACAATCTTTTCTTGTTCATGAACAATTGGAAAGTGTTTGTTTAGCTTCTTTGGGTGGAGTTTCCTCGCCCTTTGCTTAGAATTCCCTTTTGTCATATATGAAAGTCTCTTATCCAAAAAAAAATACGAAATTGCTTCTAGTGGGCATTGGTCGATACTAGATCGTGGATACATATGTTTTTGGATGTTTTTGTGGTTGGTTGGTACCTGGTTGTTTATATATGAATCTCATATGAAAATTGCCTTGGGTGAATTTGAAAGTTCGAGGAAGTGGATTAAATACAACAGATAAACTTCGATGTGTGTGCTATACTTGAAATCAAGTGACGACAAGATTGATCTTCTTCCATTGTTTATATTGCCAGAAAATGTTAGTGGTTTTTGTTCCGGCATTTTATTATCTCTTGGTTGATGATGGTTCATCTGCTTGGAGTTCCTTGTCCGAGTTTTGGTGGTTTTCTACAAAATAATTCTATTTATTGGGACTTTGGAACTTTTCAAAAAATAATTTCCTTCTATTCAGATTCATAAAGGTTGTGATGACCTAATAGGTTTTTCGGTTTATTCCTTCTGTTGGAAACATTATCATGCTCCCTTTGGAGCATTGTTCTGTATCTACTAAAAAAACCATCTTTTGGGTGATGGACAATTGTGCTAAGGATGATGTTCTTCAACTTCTATGTGGTGTCAACTTCAAAACAAAACTAAATTAATCTGGGCGGATGCGTTAAAGTGATTATTTTGGAAATATGGTTTTGAAGGAATCAAAGGTTATTTGAAATTTGGACAAAAAATCTTCTTTACTCAACCAACACTCTTTAGTCTTTATAGGATATTATACATAATTGGGAGATTTTCTTGTAATTTGTTTTTTTATTTTTTTGGGATTTGGCCCATACTCCTAACAGGAACTTGCAACCTTGATGATTATTGAAATGTTTGTTTCTTAAATTTTTATGTCTCATATTGCTGGCTTGTATTTTATGATTACTGTTATGAGATACTTTTTTTCTTGACTTGTTTTTCTCATATATATCGGTTAAAAGTTCAAATTGTGTATCTTATTATCGAAATAAATATAAAGTTCAAATTGTGTAACTTTGGCCCACATTGTCCCTGTTTCTTTACAGTATAAATGCATCTGTTACAAGCAGCACAGAGGCAACAAAAAGTAAAACAGTTATTAAGATGGAAAATGAGAAGATGTATCTCCAGCTCAATATATTTACCACACCGAAGGTCTAAACATTTTCTACAGTATCATTGATTGGCATCTCTCCTTTTAGTGATTCTTGTTCAAGCGTGCTTCTTTAATAAATTATTTGATTCCTTCATTTTTGGTTTTATTAGATTCCCATCATGGTGGTGTTGAAGGCTATGGGAATGGAGAGTATTCAAGAAATTGTGCAAATGGTTGGAAGAGATCCTCGATATGGGGCCCTACTACTGCCATCAATTGAGGTTGCTAACTGTGCTAAAACTTTGCTTTTTCTAGAAGTGTGTATATATATATTGTTGGATAAAGAGACAATGTATTAATAAGACTACAAAAGAGAGAAACAACTGGGTTGAGATCACCCTCCCCAAAAAGAAGTCTATATCATCCTATTTTGTATTATTTTTCTCTAACAACGAATTTAAGGTTGCACACTTAAAATTAATTCTCTGATTGCCGTCTTCAAGGCAACCTAGCATCTAAGAGAATGATGTCCAAGAAATCTCTACTAGAGTCTTTACTCTGATTCAGAAAGTCTTGCAAATACCAGAGATTAGCTCCTATTTATGGAGGATGTTAGCCCACTAAGTAAACCAATCGCTAAGAAAATAACCAACCAACAAACAAAACAAACTAACAACTAACAATTAACAAATTCGAACTAAAACTACAACATTACTTCTATTCACACTACATTAATTTCCTCTCTCTAAAAAAAACATGTCCTTGTGTTACAAAGATGACAAAGTTTGGAATGTTGTTTTAGTGCACCTTTTTTAACAACTGTGTTGTTGTGGATCCATTTTATGTATCTTGCATTTATTCTAGGTATCAATCATTTGTCAGTTAAATATTTTTATTGTCTTGACAATTGTACTATCATTGTAGGAATGTGCGAAGGAAAAAGTATATACACAAGAACAAGCATTAGAGTATCTTGAGACAAAGGTTTGTATGTTTGATACTATTGCTTATTGATATTTAATGTGGTTTTATTTATTTATTTAGATTTTTTTTTTGATGAGAAATTGCACTTTTATTTATTTAGTTAGTTTATTGAATTGAGAACTTGAGTTTATGGAAATATTGCCGTCTATGGGTGTTTTGAAAAGAATTACGAATACTTGAGTTGAGAAACCCAGGAAGTTGGTTTGTACTGGTAAATGAAACTTCAGCACTACCTTAGTTAAGTCAAACGATCACAGTTAAGTCAAACCATCACTTTTGGTGTGAATAAAAGTTAATTACGCTTATTTACTCAGTGTGAATAATATACATCATCTTGATATTAGCATTTTAAGGATTAATATGGAAATAAATAAGATAGACAAAATAAACATTAAGAGAGCCAATATATTTTAGCAGATTGCGTGAAGCTTAATTCTCATCCTAAAGATAGAGACTTGGATTTTGTAGGGATCAACCTTGATGGACCTTCTCCCAAAGGGTGGAATTTTAAACTTTGAGATGACATTTATATTTTATTTTAAAATTTTGTATCGTCTATTTAAATTAGAATTTTTTTATGAGTTATGACAAAATTAATATTTCTTTAATAAATAAAATAATTCATTTAAAAAAGTTGTTTAATTGTGTATTTCAAACCTATTATTTGAAGAAACCAATATTAAATAATTTTAACATACTACAAATCAATAAACATCTACTATGTAGTTTTATGTAATAAAATATAAAGAATGCATGATTTTTCTGATTGTTTAATCTGGAATGTGTTGAAAATTATGCGTGAAATGATGGATAAAATATTTATAGCACATGAGGTTAGATCATAGTTTTTCCTTTTTCCTTGGAAAACCAACTTGTTTAATGAACAAAGATTAAATCACATGCAATGTATATGTTTAAGTGCTAGACTTCAGTTTCTTGCCAAAAACAATATTTAAGTGCTATACTACTAGTATATAGTGACAACTGGTGCAGTGGCTTGTGGTCGTGTATACTTCCTTTTGTCTTGTTTTTTTAATAAAACATCTAGTACATACAAATATTTATACACTATTTATTTATTTATAAGGCATTATATCTTTCTTAGGGGTTTCTCTCAATTATTATTTCTAGTTTGATTTTAACAATAGTTAGATTTAGATATGTCTAATTTATGAAAATGATCATTTTCTGTATGCTCTTCTTCAATTTGGATGGCTGAGTCTTTTTTTTTTTGTTTTTTGTTTTCCTTTGAACCAGAGTGATTCTCTTCTCCCGTGTGCTCTGTTTTCCCATTGTTCTAGTATTATTCTTATCTGATAGTTTAGGTATTCAACAACCATTAATGTTTATGGATTGAGTTTTGTTAATGTGCTATTTTGATGTAGGCGCTATAAGCCTTTATAGCCGTTAGCCTTTCTTTTCAAGCTGTTATGTTAGTTAGTCATTTAAGTTGTTAGGCTTCGGTTAAAAGAACCGTTAAAGAGGCTGCTTATAAAGGCCTTCGCCCCTACTTTTCAAGGGATAGAGTTGACAGAATTATCTTCTACTTGGTATACATCATATTATGTATTTGTTGAAGTTTATTTGTTTGTTGGCAGGTGAAAAAGTTCCAATTTGCTAGTGCTCCTGCAGAAAAGGTTTTTTCCCCTTTCTCGTTCATATAAGTTTTTGAGTATGAAGTACAAATTCTTGTTATTTGTGTAGTTTTCGCAGCTCTAATCTTCGTTTTTGACGTACAAAATTTTCTAATAATGGAACTTGTCCCTGTTTTTGATCTACTTCAATTAAGTTCTTTAGCTATAAGAGGGGACTGGGGGGCCATCACAAGGGTAGTAGGGTTATGTGGGAACTTTGTTGAGGATGAATAGGAGAGGTTGGAAAGAAGCGACTTACTTTTTGAGGCATAGAAGACTTGGAAAGTAGTGTGGGGGTTTGTTGTTTTTTAGTATTTTCTTCGGCTTCTCTTTCTAATCATTTTTGTAATTATCTTCTTTCTATAGCCATAGCCAATTTGGAAGCCTTTTTTCTGTAATTCCTTAGCTTTTGTGAGGGTTCGCCACAATTTGGATGTTAGAATTATCGATGAAATTTGTTTCTTATAAGGAATAGTGGTAGTTGTAACGTTCTTTTAATTCATTGATCAGGAAGGAAGGGCTTTAGGAATACTTCGTGACGTTTTTATTGCCAATGTCCCAGTGAGTGAAGTTTCTCTCATATTGATTTTGGTTCTTATATTTGTTTGCTTTAACCACTTATGTTCTTTCATCATCTTCTTTGATTAGGTGCATAAGAATAACTTCCGTCCAAAATGCATATATGTTGCAGTTATGTTGAGACGGATGATGGATGCAATTTTAAATAAGGATGCTATGGACGACAAGGTAAAGCAAAGCTGTAACTTCCCAACACGAGTGTTTTATTATCAGTGTCCTAACTTGCAGTTGATAATTTATTTTTCAACTTGCAGCTAACTAAATTATATTAAAATATTGTTTACCTAAGTTATTATCTGAAAAAATCATCCAATTTTCTGCAATATTATAGGATTTTTTTTTTCATATAATTTTATAAGCATGATGTAGGCTAGGGAGAACTTGGTATGTAATTTTTTCCCCTTAGCTCTCACAAAAACGTTTTTATCATGAAGACTTTGAGAATATTTCTGTTGATTATGGGGGATTTGCTAGGAGTAACCAATTTTTCTTAAAATTTGAATTCAGAGACAAATCTTTATGGATTACATATTTTAGTTTTATTATTAACATTAGTATGTCATGCATAGGAGTAGTTAAACATTGTGTTCATCGTTACTAAATATGATTTTGAAAATATGATCCATGCCAATAAAGTTCTACACTTTCACAAATATTGTCAATATTATATCGTATAGTTTATATATTGGCCCATATTTTGTAAAAGAACGGCACTTGTTTGATGAATGAAAGTGGTATCTAAGTATGTTACTCAACAATGTATCCTGAAGAAACACCTAGAAAAATGTGCCGCTTATAATAATAGAGAAGGAAAACATCACAAAATTTAAGTGATGGATGGAAGTCCATATTGATGCATTGTAGTGGTCTTAAAATATGGTTTGGAATTCTTAAACTTATTGCCATGTTAGAATCTTATGAACTTTTTGATATTCTTTCCGAGTTGGTGGCTTAATGGAAAAGTTAGGAGCACTCTCTCTCTTTCAAAATCCTATTGCATTCAATAATTATTCGTTAGAGTTCAACACTATTTATTGTACTATTTTGACATATGCCCAAAAAATGTCAGACTTCACTTTGATGAACTAATGTCTGACACATGTTTATAGTGTCTGACCCGTGATAGACTTTAAAGGATAATTTCTTGTGGAGTTTATAGGATTATGTGGGCAACAAACGATTGGAGCTCTCTGGCCAGTTGATCTCACTACTTTTTGAGGTATATGCAATTTAAATATTTTACTCTTTTCATTTGCTGTTTGTTATTTAATTGCGTTCTTCCAGAAAATAGAAGTGTTTACTTGTAATTTTTCTCTAGGATTTATTCAAGACAATGGTTAGTGAAGTGAAGAAGACGATCGATAAGCTTCTTGGAAAGCACAGTCGGTCAAGTCGGTTTGACTTTTCTCAGGTTAGGGTCTATAATTTCTTTTTTGGAATCTAATTTCAAATTTCAACAGAAGCTAAGATTTAATGGCTTTAGTTCATGTAAGCTTCTGTCTGGATGGTTTTTTATAAATATCAATTAGGTCTTATTCTTTTGGATGGATGCACCTTTTATGATCGATTAGTTCAAGATTTGGTTTGGCTCTTTTATTTGGCTGTCTTTCTGCTTGCCCTAGTATATTCTTTCTTTCATTTTTCTCAAGCTTGGTTTCTCAATTAAAAAACTTCAATGTGATATGCATCTGAAATTTTGAGGATGGTTGGTTTGTAAAGTATGATGCTATATAGATTTTTGAACGGGTGGAAGAATAAAGGGGTAAGGTACCCTTTTTATATTTTTTTATTAATTTCGGTTAAATTGTAGAAGAAAAGGCAGCAAGTGCCCATCTTAATAGGCAAGCTTGGGTGCTGGCAGTTTTTTAGTGTCAACTGGAAGAATAAAATAATTGATTCAAAATATTTTTTTCCCTTTTATACTTTAGATATTTCATTAAATATATATGCATGTGTTTTGCAGCATCTGAATTCAAACATTATTACTTTTGGGCTAGAAAGGACCCTTTCAACTGGTAATTGGGATGTCAAAAGGTTCAGGATGCACCGGAAGGGGATGAGTCAGGTAATTCATTTCTTCTGCATCTAGCATCATTAAATTCAGTTTGGTGCATGCTAACTTTGTAACACCAAACTTGAAAACTTCATTAGCAATATTTTGGAGTTCTGATTTTTCCCTTTTAATCGATCAAATTATTTTTTTTCAGTGTGCTTGCACTTTATTCTTTTTCTTATCATATAACTTGTACTGGTGGCCTCCTTTGTGATAATTTATATTGTACTGAGAATTTTTATTTTCACTCATGAGGATGCTCGTTTCTTAATCATTTCCTGTGATTTATTTAGTCACCTTAACCTTTTTGGGCATGCCTGGTTTGACGCAGTCCTCTTCTTAATAGGTTCTTGCTAGGTTATCTTTTATTTCTACTATGGGTCATGTGACTAGAGTCTCTCCACAGTTTGAGAAGTCCAGGAAAGTTAGTGGACCAAGAGCATTACAACCTAGTCAGGTAAGGATAATCAGTGAGCACCATGAAAGTTTTATCTTAATAATTATTACTCTATTATGGATATTCATAATGTCTCATGACTCTATTTGGACTTTTTAACTCAGACAGATGTACAAAAATATTTCTGACGTATTTGTGAAAATTGTTGCTGTAGTGGGGTATGCTTTGTCCATGTGATACTCCAGAAGGTGAAGCTTGTGGACTGGTGAAAAACTTGGCTCTGATGACTCATGTAACGACAGATCAGGAGGAAGGCCCATTAATTTCTTTGGTATTGCTCAACAAACATAATTTTTGTTATCTCATCTGGGTCCTCTCTTTTTCACAGTAAATCTTCCCTTGTTACATGGTGCTTGTACTGTAAACTGTCGTATGATATATTTTTTTTATTTTAATTTAATTTTATATTACTAATGAACAAGATGGAAGATTAATGATGAAAAACAAGTTGAAACATAAATTTCCTATAAAGAAGGGTGAAAGATTCGTGATGAAAAACAAGGTAAAACATAAATTTCTTAGAAAAAGGGGTAAACGATTCATGAAGATAGATCTACTTGTTTTATGAATTTTTGTATGTTGTAACAACACCTCATCTTGGTAAGAAATTACATAAGAAATTTTTGGTAAGTCGACTTCAATGTTTCTATTTGAAGTTCATCTTTATATCTCTTCTAATTATTATGAACCTTTTTTAATCAGTAGCAATTGGTTTGCAACCCTCTTTGGCTTTTCATGGGTTAGTGTTTTATCACCATTCACCAGTTGTATTTTCTGTGCATACACCTGCAACTTTCATATTAGAATGCCTGTATTCAATACTTTTCTGTATGGTTAAGTTCACCTCAACTTCCCAATATTTGATATGAATTTTGAATTGTTAACTGTCATATCAATAGTGCTATTGTATGGGTGTCGAAGACTTGGAGCTTCTTTCTGCAGAGGAACTACATACACCAAATTCATTTCTTGTTATTTTTAATGGACGTATCCTTGGCAAGCATCGGAGGCCACAGGTGGAGATATCCTTGAACTCTACTAGTTTACAGCTTATACTCTATTCTCTATGTGATTGTACACATAAATGTAATGTGCTTGTTGGCTAATATTTTCCTTCTTCTTTCCCACCATGTCTGCTACTTCCATTTAGTACTTTGCTACTGCTATGAGGAAACTGAGGAGAGCTGGAAAAATTGGCGAGTTTGTCAGTGTCTTTGTGAATGAGAAGCAGGTGAGTTTTTTTTCAGCTCCTGTTCCCCTAGCTTTAGCCACATTAGGTTTGTTCTTATGATACAATGCTTAGTATTTAGCACTTACGGATATCAGCCTGCTATGGTTTTTTAACATAAAGTTTTAAATCATACATGTACTGGTTCAGCCAATTTAGCCTTGAGCAAGGGTATTATGCTCTATATAGCAATCATATAATTTTTGAATCAGCTCGTTAATATAAATGCTTGAAGAAAAAGATTGCATTGTAGCATTTTGTGGCAGCTTGCAAACTTCTGCATATTTTCTTGTAGTTTTGCTTTTCCAGTAGAAAGTTGACTTCTGCTTTTTAATTGTTTACTTGTTATTAAGATAATAAATCCATGAGACCATGTTGGTACTTGAATAGGCTTATGATTTCATTTCATTTTTAGATATCTTTATTTTCCTAATATTTAGTACACTTGGTAATTACTAAGCCTGTGATACTAACATGCATCAGCACTGTGTATACATTGCTTCTGACGGAGGACGGGTTTGCCGTCCACTTGTCATTGCTGACAAAGGTGTATCAAGGATTAAAGAACACCATATGAAAGAGTTATCGGTAGGTGAATTCTGTCTTGGTGCTGCAGGTGTTTCTTACTTTGCATCAGTTTCTACCTTCACAGTTATAAATTCAAATTTCCTTTTTGCCATACCCTTTTTTTTTAATGTTTCAGGATGGAGTCCGCACATTTGATGATTTTTTACGGGAAGGTTTAATTGAGTATCTTGATGTGAATGAAGAGAATAATGCTTTGGTATGTTTGTAACTGAATTTTCTGATCATGATGTGTTATTTTATCAACCCAAGCAGGCTGTTGTGGGGATCGATCTCTAAGATCTTTTGTAATTGTTAGTTAAGCTTGATTCTATTGGATTAGAGCCCCTTTCTCTAGGGGCGGCCGTTGGTTTGGCTGTTTTTTATGCTACTCTTGTATATTTTTTCATTTATCTCAATTAAATAGCGGTTTCTAATTAGAAAAAAAACAACAGAAGCAAGCTAAGTGCATAATTTTTCAGATTGCTTTGTATGAAGGAGAAGCTACACCTGAAACAACCCATATTGAGATAGAGCCATTTACCATATTAGGCGTTGTGGCTGGGCTAATTCCATATCCTCATCATAACCAGTCGCCTAGAAACACTTATCAGGTTTGCTTTTCACAATCTCCTTGATTTCATCCTTACACCCATTAATTATTTGAAGTTATCTAAGTAACTATATTCTTATTCATAGTGCGCTATGGGAAAGCAAGCCATGGGGAATATTGCATACAATCAGGCAAGTACCTTTTTTAATTATTGGTTGCAGGCTTGCAGCTTCTTTTGTCTGCTTAATTGGTAGAATAGCAACCCATCTGCACTTCTATAATCCTGAGTGAAAGTGAAGAACATTGTTGTTACTCATCCAAATCAGATTCTCCTGTTATTATTTGATATTTACTGAGAAGAATAAAAATGACCATTGATATTAGTTACTGATTGTCGTATAAAGTTGGTAACAATATGTCAGCTAGATATGTCAGCTAGCTTGATTTTAACATATTTAAAATTCTTGCTGGAACAAAAAAATTAAGCTGTTGTGTAGTTTACAGGTGCTGGATGTGATTATGGAGAAGTTTGTTTCTAATTTTAGAATATATATATATATATATATATATATATATTTATATAACTAGAAAATTTATCAAGTCTTTTATCAATATTTTGGAAACCTAGCATTTTTAACAGGAAAATGGAAAACAATTTGCATGGAAGTCTCTTTCAAGCTTCCTGCAGTACTTCTATTTTCTAGAATTGATGCGTTTGTGTTACTTGAAGGGCTCCCATGTTTAACCACCTGTTTTCTTAATCAGCTTTGAGTTTTGTACTGTATTTTGCAGTTATGCCGGATGGACACGTTACTTTACTTGCTGGTGTATCCCCAGAGGCCCTTATTAACAACGAGGACAATTGAGCTGGTTTGTACGATGTATATTTTTGTGCTTCAGACATTATGAGTCCACAATTAATTATTTTGCTCTCAGGTTGGATATGACAAGCTCGGAGCAGGGCAGAATGCAACTGTTGCAGTCATGAGTTACAGTGGTTATGATATAGAGGATGCGATTGTCATGAATAAATCATCGCTGGATCGTGGTTTTGGTCGTTGTATTGTTTTTAAAAAGTATGAAAATTTACTTTGAGGAGCTTCAAATTCTTTTGGTTGCTTATTACAGTAACCACCTATTTGCTTTGGAATATGTGATTAATGGGTTAGATGGGTTGAGATAGGTCCTAAAGTTTGAAAGTTAGAGTTGCTACAAAATGAAGGTTTTTTGTAATCATATATATTCTATCATGTGCAGATATTCTTCTGTCAACCAGAAGTATGAAAACAATACTGCTGACAGGATAGTAAGGCCGAATAGAAATGATGATTTTGCAGGGAATATGCAGGTAACAAATACTCACATCTGTAGCTTCTTTTAGTGGGGAATGACATGGCTTATTATGCATGTTTCTGTGAAGAGTGATTCTTTTAAGGAAACAAAATTGTTCAACAATTGAAATGAAGAGTTACAAGGATGTTACAATAGTTTACAGGAAAAGACACAAAACAACTAAAAACTACAGCTATCAACAACCCAACTACAAAATTCTTGTTTTCCTTTTCCCTTTTTTCTGCTTCTTTTTCTCTACCTTTGGGAGATTGTATCATTTGAACATTTTGTTCCTTTTCATTGTATCTTGTTAAAAAAAAGCCAACTACAAAATCAAACCACCCACAGACTAAATCTGTGAATGGTTATTTTTTCCATTAAACTATTTCTGGTCATTCATTGCCCGACTATATGATGGGGTAATACATAGTAGTAACCTCACCATTTTCTCTTTGTGTATCATTCTCTCTTTTATGTACACTTAAACGTTTACTTGTTCACTGATTTGTATAGATATTAGATGATGACGGACTTGCTGCACCTGGAGAGATAATTAGACCGAATGACGTTTATGTCAACAAACAATCCCCCATGATAACTAAAGGGTCTCCCTTACCTGGAATACCAGACAGGTGAGTTGCAGTCAAGACATTGCTTTGACAGGTTTCACTAGTGCCATTAATGCTTACACTATTTATTGTAATCAGTGCATATAGGCCTTGTAGACAATTTTTTAAAGGTTCTGAAGGGGAGCCTACCGTTGTTGATAGAGTTGCCCTTTCTACGGACAAGAATGACTGTTTATGTATCAAATTCATAATTCGCCAGACTCGTAGACCAGAGGTGGGCATTATACTTCATGGATCACCTCGAGTGACAACATTCTCATACATGCAACTTGTCCCCCATACATTTACTTGCATGTTTGTTCTCCCAGCTTGGTGATAAGTTCAGTAGCAGACATGGGCAAAAAGGTGTATGCGGCACAATTGTCCAACAAGAGGATTTTCCATTTTCAGAACGTGGAGTTTGTCCAGATCTAATTATGAATCCTCATGGTTTTCCGAGGTAATGTGTTACTGCTTTTGTCACTAATGTTATAAACTTCCAAGAACCCTTGAGGGGTGTTTATTTAAATTTCTCTGCACCTATTCCTAGGAATATTATATGTTTTTATATGTAGATCAAAAAAGTTGTTTCAAATTCAGACAGGAGTAAAATGAATAATTATTGTGTTATGACTAATTATTAATTTTTTTATTGTACATTCTTATCTACCTAATTCTCAATATTTTTCAGTATGATTAAATAATGTATATTTATTTTATATAATTAAATATTTAAAATATTATATAGCTAAAATTATAGAAAAGTGTTATTGTCTAGAAATTGTGCAAACACGCATATATAAACTATAACAAATTATAGAAAGGTGATACATAATTCTAAACTATAATGGATGCATGATGAATTGATTTGGCCAACATTGTTGGTCACAGATGCACTAAATAAAATGACTAATCATTTTAGAAGTTCTTTTTCTCCTCCCAAATGATTGGATATCGTGCTGTATTGAGTAGTTTATGGGAGAAACTGATAACTTCATGTATCCACGAAGAGCTACTATCTAATCTGTTATATAAATTGAATCCTATTTGTTACATAATTACTGAGATTAGAAAGCAGAAAAGAAATGAATATGAAAGAATATGATCACCTAAATCAGTAAAATACAGGCTATAAGGGATGCTGTAAGCCAAATTTCCATCATATTTCTTCCATAATTGCCAGGATAATGTTTTAACAATATGGCTTGGAATCTCTCGATTTTGTCTTGCCCACATGTATTTTTGTTGTTTTACTAGGATCTTGTTTACTTTTTCCTTTGTGCTTTTGTATCTTAGTTTATGCTCTTTTTTATTTATCATTTTGCCACCCTCAATACTAATTTAGTTGCATAAATCATCATTTTAGTTTGTGATTTGATTGATGCCACTTATTACATCATGTAAGAGTAAGATTAGTAGTATTAATTGTTATAAACTTGTTTCTGCAGTCGAATGACAGTGGGGAAGATGATTGAACTCTTAGGAGGGAAAGCTGGGGTTTCGTGTGGTAGGTTTCACTATGGTAGTGCATTTGGAGAGCCAAGTGGTCATGCAGATAAAGTTGATGCTATAAGGTACTTTCTTTACAATTTACATCCAATAACTTTGTCTTCTATGGTTTTCTAGGAGTCATTAAATTATTTTATTTTCTCCATTTCAGCGAAACTCTTATCAAGAGAGGCTTCAGTTACAATGGGAAGGACTTTCTTTACTCAGGTTTTTATCTTCCCCGGGGTTAATTAGTTTCACGTGGTGAAGTTTAATGTCCTTTTATTTCTTATTTGGTTTTGTCCTGTCAAGCATTCTGCTGTTTACATTCTTACGAGTGGAGGATACTGTTTTCACGTCTTTTCTGATGTGCCTTTGTTTATTCAGATGGCTGAAGAATATGGGTCGACTTTAATCTTTTCACACAAACCATTGCAAATTAAAATACTTAAAAGATAAGATAAAGATCCAATCTCTAGTTAAACTTTTCAAGGATAGTTTTAACTGGCCCCCAAGTGGCATCCCAGTTGGTAAGGGCTTAGAGGTCTCAAGTTCGAACCTTCCGGTGAGCTTAATAGCAAAAATCTTTGATGTCTCTCGGGTTTGAGCTTTGGGACGGGTACCACTGGTTATAGGAGAGCAAAGCTCCGACTCCTAGTTCTTAAAAAAGGATAGTTTTAACTAACAATAGATAGATACAAGATAAAGAAGATGGAGATACAATATCCTTTTTCTAACATTATGAAAATTTAAACTGTGAGGGGTAGGTAAGGCATCTTGTTTTGCTTTCCAGAGTAGGTATCAGACTTAGATATCCAAAGGATAAGGGTGCTGTTGAGTGTTAGCTTCGACAAATGACACCAGATGTTCCTGAATTCTAGCTACCTTTCTTGGCAGTTACTTCACGTTCTAGTGCTACTGTACAAAACAGTTCATAAGACAACACAGTAAAAGATGACTATAGTAGAAATCTTAGTAGATTGTGGAAAACAGTATGTGATGTTTTTGCAATAGGAAGAAATTCACTTTTTCCATATATCTAAACAATGTTACAACCCTAATTTAAAGAAAGGGTATTAAACAAGAATGGAAATAAACAAAATATACATATTTACATCCAGAAGAATAGAAATGCAGTAGGAACTTGGTCCATGAGGAATGTTGGCCAAGTTTGTCCTTGAGCGGGATTCTTAGTCGGGAATAGAACGTATACATATTTACAACTGGAAGAATAGAAACTTGGTCCGTGAGGGATTTGGGCCAAGTTAGTCCTTGAATGAACTTCTTTGTCGGGACATTTTCAACAGCTTGGAACTTGTATGAAGCATACACACAAATGTAAAACATGACATGAAATAGACATAAACCTCAATTTCACAAAGTTTTAGGCAAACACTTGTTCGGTTTACATGTATAATTTTCTAGGGAATTACATGACCTCTAAAACTGAGGATTTACCAATGTATTCTGTTTAGTCTGGTTGTTATTACTTTGTCATTTGCTTACATGGTGCGGTTCCAATAGCAATAGGCATTAGTTTCATGTGGTTTTTCTTCGTTAGAAAAGCTATATCTAGCATTATGGAATGGAATCGCACATGATTGCTTCTATGAGTTCACTTCGGCTAAGCAAGCCTTTTCTCTTTGCCAATACACTCTGGATGCTAAATAATGAAATTGTGAAAAGGAAATTTCTAGACTATTATTCTCTGGAGCTCAAATTTGCTGCTTTGACTGTCAGAGGCTGAATGTTCTTTCATTCTTTAGGTATCACAGGTTGTCCATTACAAGCATATATATTTATGGGACCAATTTACTACCAAAAGTTAAAACACATGGTAAGATTCTGTTCCTCTCCTATTGATTCCAGTTTTCTACCATGAGAATAAATCAAATGGCACAACATCAAACCAGTAAACCTACAAGTTACAGAAAAGAAACGGACCAGTTTCTTACCAAAAGCTACGAGTTACCATGTTGTGAATTGTTGTTTTCAATTCATTTTTTTTTTTATATTCTGATTTCAATTATTTACTGTATCAGTTTTGCTCGTCTAATTTTTCATGATAAATAGGTCTTGGATAAAATGCATGCTCGAGGTAGCGGTCCGCGTGTCATGTTGACTAGACAACCAACAGAAGGGAGAGCTAGGAATGGAGGTTTGGCATCCTAATTATTATTTTCAACTTCTTCTCATTGTAAGAAGTACTGGATGTTTAAGCAGCTGTCTATTTCCCAGGACTACGAGTGGGAGAAATGGAACGTGATTGTTTGATTGCTTATGGTGCTAGCATGCTGATTTTTGAACGCTTAATGGTGTCAAGCGACCCTTTTGAAGTTCAGGTACTTCTTTTTATTTGTACTTATGTCTTCCCATTTTGTAGTTTCATAGTCCTATTTTTTCTCTTTACGAGAAACAAACAATTCATTGAAGATATGAAATATACACGAGGGGAGAGAGAGAGACCCAAAGAACTGGGGTTACAATGAGGCCTGCCAGTTGATCAAAAGGACATTTAAATTTTAAACTATAATATGTGAATTGTGGAGTGAAAGCTTTTACACTGGCTAGAAGACTTTACGAAAATAGATTCCATAAAACTGTCCAAAGAGATGCATTTGTAGTTTTCTTAGAAGAGGAAACATGCGGCCTATTGCTAGACCAAGTAAAAGAGCCTCCTTTTAAGGGCACATCTATCAGCTCTACATCACAGATCAAAGCATTGAAAGTCTTCATACTTTTTTTGTCACCCTGCCAACCTCCTGATTTTTCAGAAACCCATCTAACCACGTTAAAATCTCCTCCAATGCGCCAGAGTTTAGAACATAACCCGATAGATCAGCCACCTCCTGATAGAAATCATATCTGCCTTGGGGAGTGACAGGGCCATAGACTTCTGTAATCCAACCACTAAAAGAGTTGTTCTTTTTAACGAGAAACAAACTTTTCATTGATATATTGAAACGGAAGAAAACGGTCAAGGATACAAACTCCCAAAGGGAGAAAACAAGAAAAAAAACAGCCAAATAAAGAACAAAATTCTAAAAGATACAACAGAATAAAACATTGATGAACAAAGCAACTATAAGCTCAACGAAAACATGCGCCAAAAGAATCCTAATCACTCTCTTCAAGCTTGAGAAAGATCGCCCAGAATAGAATCAACAACATGAATAAAGTCTTCCTTCCAAAGGATGATAATTCCGCCAGCAGAGCCCATTGCATCTAAAGCAACCCAACTTATCCTCCTCGAGCTCCAGATCGACTTAATCAAAGTTCCTAGTTCAGGCCCCCCAGTTTGGTCACCTGAAGAATAACGACGTCTGGACCTATTTTAATAAGCATTTGTTGTTGAATGGCATGTTATTTCTTTCCAACCATAGGCTCCACCGGAAAAAGCTGTGATAGTTTAGACTCAAAGAATTCCTTTCTCTGAATCATTGTTACAATAAAATGAAGTAGAAGTGTTTTCTTTTGATTTATAATCTTCTGGAGACCGAGTAATAAGCATTCTAACTCTTGTGACGATAAGGCACCACATTGTTTGGCTCTTAATTGTAATTTTTAAAGATTTTGAAGAGAAGTTATTGAAAAAGAGATTTTAAAATGGGATAAAGTAATGAGTCTTCACCACGCTACTATTTGGAACAGTTAATGTTGATAATTTTGTGTATACTTCCATAAAGCTGATGATGCTCCCCCACTAATTGGCACAGGTCTGCAGAGTTTGTGGTTTGTTAGGATATTACAACCACAAGCTAAAAACGGGAATTTGTTCCTCATGTAAAAATGGAGAAAATATCTCTACTATGAAGCTTCCGTACTCGTGCAAGCTTTTAATCCAGGTGGGAAACTTTTCTCTTCTTTTTCTAGGTTTTTGGTTGGTTTTACTATATCTAGTTTTATTTTCTGTTGATTTCCTTCTCATGGTTAATGAATGTAGATCAAGAATAACGCCTGCTTGCTTATTTATTCTATTTTCTCATAGCAGTTTTCTTATGAACGTTAGTCATCATTTAGAGGTCCCTTGCTGGTTTGGATCAGCAGCTAATGCACCATAATTGTTTCTATATGCAGGAACTTCAATCTATGAATATTGTTCCTCGTCTAAAATTGGAAGAAGCATGATCTGTCATCAAAGACATGATTCGATCGGGTCAAGATTGTACATAGAAGAAAATTTTGGAAAAGCTTTATTTTTTTCTCAGCGAGACTAGACGCCCAGACAGACGTGCCTTGGCCAGATGACAACTTTTGCAGCCAGCTTTGCACACGCACCCTTCTCTGTGGACGTTGTAGGCCTCTCAGTTTCTCCTATCCGATGCAACAGCTTTTAGTTTGCTAGCTAACTCATCGTCTCTATACAACAGGTTTGCTGCCATTGTCTGTCTGCCAGGTTCTAGGTGCGTTCAACTCTTATTAATTTATCATTCATTTCGGGGTCGCACTTGCACAACTGAGTGTCGCAAAGGATTCAAGTGGTTTTCTGTTTTTCTTATGCACATAAGTTAGTTCAAGAGAAAGATCAATGACAAGTTTATAGGGAGTATATCATTATTGGGTAAGATCATGTTATTAGATTTATAGGCTCAGCACGACCTTACTTGAACTGGACCTGTTCTATAGGTTGTACTACTGTCGTTGAGTTCTCGAATATTTAGTGTTAATTATAACTTATATTCGTTCGTCCAACAAAGAGTTCCGTCAATATTTTTTGATAGAATTCTGGGTATTTTAATCAACCAAACCACCATCCTGAAAATGAAAAATTTTTCACAGGAAATCGTCAGTGATGACTTGAGGAATGCTAACAGGTGAGAATGCAGTTTTAAGCTTAAAGTTTTGTCTTTCTTTTAGTTTATTTATTTTAAAAGGCATGTTGGTAAATCACTGATTTCTTCGGTCCGTTTTGATAACTATTTTCGTTTTGTGTTTTCAATTGTGTTTGATTTCTATAATTTCTTCACATCTGAATGGTTAGCCAAATTTTTAAAAATAAAAACAAGTTTTGAAAACTGGTCTCTGCAGTTTTTAAATTCTGATTTAGATTTTGAAAATATTTTTAAGAGGTATATAACAAAACAAAGATGGGATTGTTTAATAAGTTCTAAATAGGTTTCTGTTTTTCTAGACACAGGTAGCATAAATATGTATATTCGAACATAGCAAAAGGTTAAAAATATTACAAATATGACAATCTAAATCAAACTCGTACATAAAGTGATTTTCTAAAATACGTAGCAAATTTATGTCATCAATTGAAATTTCTCACTCTCTCAACAAGTATTCCCTTTGGACGTTTCTTTTTTGCTTAACCTTTCCCTGCCTATTTTTTCTTTCCCTCTCTATTATATAGAAACTTCTACATTCTAACTTCTATCTAAAATTTCTCAATAGCGTTCTCTCCATCTAACTTATAAATCTAATGCTAAATTTCAAAAATTTATACTTATAAAATTACGAATATATACTAATTAAAAATAAGATCTGATTTGATAATTAATTGTATAGTTCATACAAATTATTATCAAACTGTTTTGGTTTACAGAAAATATTATGTAACATGTTTTGCTTTTTAGTTCCTAAAATCACCTAAAATTATTTTTATCAAACACGATTATGTTTTGCTTTTTAAGAAAAAGAAGCCAAAAATATCTCAATCTTTAAGTTACATTTGGATGAATTTAAGATATTATCTCAGAAGTTATATGTGGAATGCATCAAAGCTTTCGTTTGCTCAATGAACTAATGAGCTTATATTCAAATTCAAATGTCAAAAGAAATTTAGTAGAATTATTTTAGCCTTTTCGACTTTTATCATTAAGGTATCATTTAATAACATCTCTATTTCTTGTTTTCTAGTTATCATTCCTATTTTCTTAAAAATATTTAGATCAAATACAAGTTCTAATTTTTACATGTAAGAGACTAATATATACTTTCATAACAAAAGTACAACATAAGAATTTTTATTTTTTATTTTTAAAAATTTAAAAAAACTAGATTTAAGAACTTGGATTTTTTAATTAAAAATTAAGATTTAAAGTTTTAGTTGATTTCAATCGTTATATTTTCAAATTTTATTTTATGTATTCTTTTGATTGTTGGAACTTTGAAAAATGAATATTTTAGTTTCTATCTGAAAGTAAAATGAAAATATTTAGCTTAAAATTATAGCTACATTTTAAAAAAATGTATCGAATGTATCATCCAATTAAAATTAAGATAAAAAGATCAAAATGATTACTTTTTAAAAGTACCAAAGGGCAAAATAAAATTTCAAAAATAAACAAAAGATAAGAGTATGACAAAATAGTATGTAAATCTAAAATGAAAGATAACTAAAAATGCTACCAAACACATTTCCAATAAAAAAGAAGGCAAAAGAAATAATTGCAAAATGAATTTTTGTATTGCTTTTCAAAATGCAAGACATAATAAATGAGAAAAAAAAAACGAAAATGTCATCGCATTCGAGCCTATCCTATGAGCTTAAGTTTAGCATGAATGCTTGGAAACTCGCGAGTCTTGAAGAATATTTTTCAAGAATTTTAATGCTCATTTTTCTTGAAACAACACTTTAGAGTACAGATTTGGTTTGGTTTGGTTTCATTTTCGAGGATTCAATGCTCACCAAGGAAGCAAAACAAATAGTTTGGTCAAAAATCAAACGAAACCAAATTGATTTATTTTTCTAGTAGTTTTAGAGGCTTAATTATGTAATTCCACAGAAACTACCTTTTGCAATTCAAAAAATATAAAACCTAGAGAACTTTGCAAACAAGACCTTGTTTCCCAAATAGAGCAGAGAGAAGCTCAGCCCAATGACATCTTTCATTATTTCGAGGAAACTGACTGCTCAAATCAAAATTTCACGAGATATTTAATATCATTGCCTGATGTTGATGATTCGATCTCAATTTAATATTTTATTTGACTTCGTCCATCTATACATTCATATTGACAATCACAACACAAGACAAAATAATCTAGGATTTTTGTAATATATCTTTCTTTTAAAAAACCACCTAGAAAACTAATGCGTGTTATACACATTTACCTTGTAAATAACTCTGAAGACGCCAACTTATAATTCCAGGCTAGTTTCTCTGAAAGCTGGAACGTTTAAAATATTTGGAGTTACCGTAGAAGTGGACTGATTGTTGTCTGCCAAAGGAAGGAGGTCTCCCAAGTGTAAGCTGTTTATGATCCATTTTGCAGACTGTGAAAAGCCAAAGAGGAACAAAAGAATCTGATTTATTTCTTTGAAATGGTGGATGGAGTGCATCTTCTAGTCATTCAACCAATATATGATTATCAAGGGCAAGCAAGTAGTTACTTACCATAATGGGTATGCCTTGTTCTAAGGCACACTGCTTCAAGTGACGGGACGCCTTGTACTCGTCCTCAAATACGATGACTCCAATCGAAATCTTCTCTTTATTTAGACTCTTTACTAACCACTGTAGGGCCTTGAATATTTGTCCACCTCCATGCTGAGTTAACGAAAAATAGAAGACTGAATTGGTCAGCTCCAAGTTGTAACAAGAATGCTTCAGTTATCAATGACATGATACTGAATGCTATGGATAAAACTTTGGAGGCATAAGAAAAGCAGAGATTCATAATTATATGCAGTTTTTTTGTATGTAAGATAAGAGGTATGAGCGTATCATTACCAAAGGAGAGAATACACAAAAAGAAAAAGATGATTGATATTTGTAGTTGAACCATCACTGAACCCATAAGTTTAAAGCTAATTTAAATATTTATCTATACTTTGACATTCTCTCTCACCCTTGGGTTTGAAAATCTGTGCAGGGCCCAACAAGTGATTATCAGTTAAACTAGGATTCAAATACATGACTTTATTTAATCATTTATTAATATTTTAACCAATGGAAGTTAAATAATTCTTCCTCTTATATATATACTTTTTTTTTCTGATCAAATAAAAAGAGGAAAAAGAAAAAGATTTGGAATCTCATAGCAAGTGTTTGAATTCTTCTTGAATTTTGAACATCGAAGACATTATAGTAGCAAACCTGTAGATAAGATTAATTGTCTACATCATTAATTTTTTTAAAACATATTCCAATAATGAAGGTAATATCATTTACCTTCATTATTAGAATATTTTGATCCCACAGACGTGGCAGAGGGAAATTGTAAGAAGTTTCATGCTCTTGTTTCTTTTTCAACCGTCCATCAAGACGATCACTACATTTAGTAGTTCAATTGATGAATAAAGAGATTAAATCAACTTTACGTAAATAGATGGGGAGAGAATCAGTAAAAGGAGCAAACCTTACCTTTAATACCTTCGTCAATTTGTTGCAGAAACCTTGTTTCCCATGAAGCATGACCCCAACTTTCTCGAATATATATCTTCGACTACTGTGTCTAATTGAACATCCAACTTGGGAACAATCGGCTTGATTTGATATAATCATGTACCTTAACAGGAAAATTAATAAATTTCACATAAGCCACAGAAAGAAAAAAAAGAAACAACCACCAAAGACCAACCAAAAGCAGCTATGTAAATAAAAACAACTTATAATCAATTAAAATGTTTTTAGAAAGCTGCATTCGACAAGAAATACATGGACATGTTAAGGGGCATGGGTGAAATGCATGAACATTGCCCAGAGAACAGCCAGGCTGAAAGGTATAGTGCATTAAATGCATAAAATGCCGATCCACCATCACTCCATTCACGAATTAATATGCAGTATATAGGTACTATCTCATTTTTGGATTCTACCCAAGAAATCTTGTATAATGAGGATGTCCTCGTAACCACCAGCAGGTGGTGGCATAGTAGGCTTGTGGCCAAATGGGGATACCCCACTCCTTGGTTCTAGCCCCGCAGGGCGCGTAGCCGAGGCTTCTCCCATTCGGGGACAAGTCCTACAACATCGATTACAGTGTTGGATGGTCGTCGATACCTCTAATTATAGGGATCAAAGCCACACGGCATTGATTCTAGGTTTATAGAAATAGAAAAAATGAGGATGTCCTAGTAACCAGATTCATTCCCCCAATATACCATCAAACAAAAACCAGCAAATCTTTCCTTAAGTAGACGTTGATATCTTGTAGAGAGCTTGCTCTTATCTAAACCAGTTCCTCCTCTCTAGAGCATGCCGCCTATCTAATAGAACTCTACTATATAGGTCACGTTAGCCACTAATCTCTCTTTTCTCGCGCCCTTTACGACCCTTCCCTAAAAAAAGAAACCAACAAACATCCATAATAATACTTTAAGAGCATGTGGTTGAGATAACCAACGGTCACCACTTCTGTTTGCCATTTAAAAACTTCATCCATGAAACTGTCTCTGAGGCACACCCTTGGTATTTTAGGGCACTCCTCTTTTTGTTTACAATGTTTTTTCGTCTCCTTCACAGATCATCGTCAACATAATTTACAGGGGGGAATTTTCATAATGCTGGAAGGAAACACAAGAATTTACAACTTACTTCGTAGGTGGTAACATGGAACCAGCTGCAATTGAATCTGTCAGCCAACTGACATTGACTATAAGGGCATTCACCGCACACCCATACAAGAATTTTGTTGTTTGGAGCTAAAACAAAACAAGTTAACAATAATCAGTTCATCAAAGTTGAAAAATAATAATTAAAAAAATTCTGTGTCAAATGGTAATGGAAAGTTGTCGCTGGTTATCTAATAACATTAGAGTCTAATTGGAGTTTTTTATAAAAACAAAATTGAAAAACATGAAATTAATTGAAAAACAGAATTTGATTGCAAAAAGATTTGCCCTCAACAGAATTTCTTGGGCGATTAGAACGATAAAGACCAAAAATAGGTGACTTTTTTTTTGTCTGGAACTATGCCATGGAGTAAACACGATGGATAGGATGCAAGAAAGATATCCCAACTTGCTACTCAAACTGGAGGACACTTCGTATTTTTTCATTATCGAGCAGCAAGTGTTGGAGACTTTTATTAGAGTTTCAATGAATCTTCGATTTTCCATAGAGCAGCGAAGGAAAATTTAAGACAGATGTCATGTGGCCATGGATTTAAGAAAGCAAAGATACGTCAAAAGAAAAAGAGAATGCAAAAACTTGTCAAAGTAGATATATCAAACCACAGAATCACACAATTTCAAAAAGGTAGGAGGGGAAAATACTTGGAGTAAGAATGATTTTGAGGGAACCAACCTTCTTCGGAGAGAGAATAACAGGAGCCCCTTTACAGTTTAATCTTGACATCCTTTTCCCCATTGAACTTGAACTAGGAATGTCAGGAAGAACCATACCCCCATTATTCCATACTAACCCTTCAATATCCTTTTCTTTCCGACTAGAAAATCCTGTTAGCAAGAACAGTATGCCTTGAAATATTAATCTCTTCCTGCTCTTACAGTAGAGACCCTTGAGATAGCATTTACCATCACGATGACGAGACACTGAGCATTGATTAGAAAACTTCCGTCTTTTACCACTTCTGAGAGCAGAATCTGCATTTCAACAAAAAAAAAAAAATTTATTTGTAAAATCATAGTAAATCGTGTCAATAGCACCAACAATATTCCAGCCCTTACAATTTTTTGGTGTTGGATATACTTTCTGAAGATCCTGGTTTTGTTGAAGCTGGTCGTTTGCTTCTGAGAAACGAACTCTCTTTTGCACCGCCATACACAGCTCAAGGGGACTCGTACTTTCATATTGCATCTTCGTGAGGTTTTTGACCTTTTGAGGATCGGACAGAGTTTCAGGCCCTGAACTCTGTACATGATCTTTCTTGATAGAGGATTTTTTCATTATAGGTTTAGGTACCTGCAGACTCTGATTTAAACTACTAGGAGTTATCCTTTTTTTTACTGACTGAACAAGGAACTCAGTCCCATCACCAGCAACTCCATCAGTTTTACTTTTTAGTTCTGTTGTTTCCACAACCAAACTCTGGTCGGCATCAGTTTGGAAGTCCACAGTATCGATATTTCCAGCTCCAGAAGTAGGCCAAGAGGGTGAAGTGTCCACAAAATTTCTTTTACAAGGAAGCTTCGTGCAATCCAGACGAGGATCCAGTGATAACAGTTGATGTGAATACTTGTTGCCCAAATCTCCCCCTTCCAAAGCAACATGAGTGGGTGAAATCGTGCTGTAAGTCTTAAGCGAAGTTGATTGCCTTCGAATTGAGGGCCTAGAACCTCCAACATCCACAAAGGTTCCGGAGCATTCTTTCATACAATCTTTTTCTTCATTCAGATTCTGTCTAACACAATCAGTGTCCAATGATATGCTGCATGGAACGAAAGAACATAGAGGATCGACCAAGGATAGGCTACATTTCACAACATCTTCAGATACCAGCAAACCCTCATCACCTTTTTCATCTAAATGACCAAAAGGTACACTTGACTGTGAAGCAACTTGGACCTTAGATTCACATCTTTGCACACAAGAGCTCTCGTCTGGAGCTATATCAGCAGATTCAGAAAGAAAGCTTGTCTCATTAACAAACATCGAAGGAATGGTTTTACCATCATTTGGCCTCAATTTCTCAGAAACATCTACTTCCTTTTAGGGAAATGGAAGAGGAAAGACACGATAAGAGTAACAATTAGATGAAAAGAAAAAAAAAATGATTATACTAACAAAAGAAAATGAACGTGGAAAGAGACCATAATAGTAACTGTTAAAATGAAACAACTGATCGTATGCCTATGCATCACAAGTGGAAATGAAACCTGTGGACCTAAATAAGGTAAAACTGGAGAAGAAAAAACTTTTGGGGTGGGGAGTTACACCAATGAGAAATGCTAAATCCAAGCCTCCACATTGAAGGGATTTTAACAATTAAGAGTACGTAAAACTAAAAAGTAGCCAACGCCTTCCTTACCTATATCATTTTTTTCTTTTAACAAGAAACCCTTCGTTACTTATACCATTGGTGAGAAGATTAAGCTTTATGTCATAAAATAAATGAACATATGGAACAAAAATGGTCCCAAGTAGGCACTCTAGAGTAACCATCGCCACAAATTGAACCTAGACCAAAATTCTAAAATATATCTGAGAAAACTCAATAAACCAATACGTTGTATGATTTTATTAAAAAAGGAGAAAAAAGAAAAACAAAACACGCAGTGTTCTTTCCATTGCAATTGAATCTCTTTTGCTAGAACACTTGGAAATAAATAATAAAAAATGATACATCTCGATTCTCGACTTAACAAAGTTTGTTAATCTTGAACACTAAGTTATCTTCTGTTTAATACTATCAAACTCCATCTTCGAACATAGTAATCTAGAACTCTAATGTATGGACCAACATGGCAGGTTGAAAATAAGAGTACAATGGAGCACACACCTTACCTGTCCAACCACCCAGCCAACGACTCTTAAATCTGTTGGGAGTTAGGACAGAGACCCGTTCTTCATTTTCTGAAAATGTGAAAAAAAAAACACTATTTAAAACTTAAGCCTGTATAATCTCATCCATAAAAAATACAGAATCAAAGTGACTCACTTGCTAGCACTGTATTGCAATCATGTAGGCTGGAGTTTTCCTTGGCATGAATCAAATACAAACTTGTATTAACTGTAGACGACGCAATTTTCTGCAGACATGATATCATATTGTCATTATTGACAGCTTAAATACTAGTCAATGTTATTTATAATGCTAACGTTCAACCATTATTACATTAATCTGACAAATAATGGAGATAACCTTAAACACTTCTTTTTAAGTGGAAGGTCTTTTCCATATGTCTCATTCAAAATATTTTGGGTAAGCATTGAGCAAATCTCAATATGGTGATGTCTTCTGGACTTTACCTGTTTTACAACAAACTCATCTGATTCATTCTGCGCTGATTGCTGCAATATTGACCCATCATGTTTACAACAGTTTGGACTAATTGAAGCCAAGACGACATTATCAGAAAGTTTATTTTGAATGTTACAACTTGCAGGTTCTAAAGGCAAGCTCTCAGGTCCTGTCACAACACAATTCTCTTCGAACTGTTTCAGAGGAAATTCATTCCCCAACATGTCTTGTTGACTCCTCATATCTACAGGATTACATTGACTGCCACGTGCAGAATGATTTTCATTGAGAGGAGTATCTTGAACATCAAAACCTATTTTTTCACACTGATCATTGTTGAGAATATTGCAAGGTAATCCTACATAATCAAATGCATCTCTCATTATTAAGTCATCCAAGTCTGAAAGAGAGTCGTTCAACCCCACTTCCTCATTTAAGCCTTCATAGGCACTTTCCAACAACTCAATACGAGCTCTTTTGACCTGGAGGGAAACTTCAAGGACAGATTCAACTGATAGTGCTTCTGAATCGAGCTCAGTCTTTAACAAGTCGTGTATAACCAGTGCTTCAGATGCCACAACAGAAAGCTCAATTGCATTGTTAACTTCCGAGCCCCCAGAGTCTTCTCCCCATTGATTTTCACGATCTTCAGTATTGGTCGGAGATTGACATACAACATTTTCCACAATGTCTTTGTTGCTAGATTTAGTTGACAAATCTACCTCGCCAACATTAATGTCCCTTCTGGATGAAATATTTTCTCTGGAATCAAGTGATGCTTCAACCATACTGATTGACTGAACTTTATTATAGTCAAGCAAGTGGTGAGACCCATCCAAATGTTGGGTTGAACTACATTCCGAGCCCCCATATGATGACAGATGCAAATGAAAATTAAGTACCTGCTTTTGTTGTAAGAAAACCAATGAGAAAAACATGACACCATATTATTTATTTATTCAGAAAAAGTAATCCAACTGCAGAAATGTCCAGATTAGAAATCTAGGGAGTCTTCAATATAACAATAGGAAATAAGAAATATATTAAAATGCATGCTTATTAGTTTTGGATTCTTAATAATATCAATCCAGAATCTTAAAGAAATAGTCTTTTCATCAGATGAAGGGATGAATTATACTGGTTAAGAAAATACATGTTGATTCTGCAAAAGAAGGTTACTTGTAAATAATTTGATTTGGAGGAATGCATTTTAGCCCTTTCGTGATTCTGCATAGAGTGGAGATCTTATACTCAATTAAATTAAGCTCGTCTACTTCTCACCGCATACATAAGATTTTCATGCATAGTAGTTCATCTCACTAAATACATCCATCCCTATAAAGTTAGTGGTAAATAGCATATCTAAAACAGATCCCCGTTCCTGAAGTTTTCAATCTGAAAATATAATTGTACTTAATTTATACCTACATCATTCGGACTGTCTGTAGGAGCTATTTATTTCTGTCGGAGAATGTTTGTAAAATCCTTCACTTATTCAACCATCTAATTTCGAAGAAGCCTATTTGGATTGGATATCCAATTAAAGAACCCCGTATCTGTAAAACGGGCCACAAACTTACATTATTAGATGATGGCACTATGCTTTCAGGTAAACTGTCCTGTCCTGATAGAAATAAACGATAACTGTTGCATCCACCATCTTTTGGAGATAGATTTGCATCTTCCAGTTGATTGACAATTCCATGCCCAAATTCCTACGGTAAATACAAAAGACATGCATCAGAACATATTAGAACCATGTAGTCTGTCCAAGAAGTGCAACTAATAGCAGGGCTGAGCATGAAATAGTTCAACACCATGCAATGCAATATTCAGCTACCTATTTTTGTTTAACTGAAACTGAATTCCCATGTGACCTTAACAGATCAAGTTCTTTACATGTTATGAGATCTAAAACCATCAAACAACATTATTAATTTAAAAAATAAGTCGCTGATAATACCAGAAAAAATATATAAAGAATAACTAGAATGTATCACTCCTAAATGAACTAGGATGTATCTACTGAACTGGACCAGGGAGGTCACCAAACATCTTTGCTATATTATTGATTTATAGCAGAAAAAGAGTAAAAAAATGTTCCAGAGTATAAAACAATATTTAAGGAAAAAAATGAACTGATTAGCTCTGTGAGAATCTATTTCTAGATTGTATACCTATATAATTCCTTTATACTATTTTCTTGTTTTGAAGAGTGCAAAGTTACTCTGCTCAAAAGGATAAGTATTTGATTATGAAACAAAACCAAAGGCATGTCCAAAATATGTCAATAACCATCTTATGAGCTCAACTCYGATTCAAAATAGAATGTGGTTGCCAATCAAATTGTTTTTTGCCAAATTCATTTCTATTTCCAGGCACATATCCACTTTTGAAGCTAATGTTGAATCATTCAATTGGAAAAGCTACAAGGAAAGTTCACAGGAACCTCAAACAAGGATTATGAACAAAATAAGACCATAGTAAATTTAAATACCAGAGAAGAATGTCAACCTTGATTGCTGACTCGTAAAGGGATTCTATTTCTTGCTCATTGGATGGTGTTGTTTGATTGTGCTGAAGCCAGCAAGGAAGCCAAGCTAAATCCTGTAATTAAAACATATTTTACAAATCAAAGACAGTTAGGATGCCTAATAGGAACATAGCTATAATGCCAAGTATAAGACTGAAGAAAAAAAATAACCATCTGTTCAAGAAATTACCATAAAAGTATGGCTAAAAATGTTGCAGTTATTTCTAGCAGAAACGGTGCTAACCAGAAAAATGAATCTCAAATTCAGGTGTAAAGTATCTAAAAGAATGGAGCTCAATTCTTAAGACAATATATAATATAAAAACCATAAAGATACGAAGTAGGTTCTCATCTGACCAGTCCAATCTGGACGAGCTCCATGCATTGTTCAATTCCACTAGGTTAATACGAATTACAGGGGATTGAAACTACTAAGCCTTAATAAAGCTAAATTTATTGGAACTTTGCAGAAATCACGAGATGATATAGCTACTTTTGACTGACAACGAAGAAAAAACAAAAAGACAGGCAACTGGTAAGCACCAAGTATAAGAGGCACAATTATGACTTCTTTCTCAATAATATAGCTGAATCGAGATACCAAATAAACAAGAACCGGTTATTAAATTTATATTATCCTTCCTGCAGGTTGGAAGTATGAAAATTATAAGATTTGAGAAACCAAGAAGAATGTCTGTAAGAGAAACAAATTGAAAAAAGTCCAGTTTCATGCCGACACTATTCCAAACATTTGAAGCAGTCCAATATTCTCTCGCAGATAATCCTGGATAATTTTACAAATTTCTCAAACACTTGCTTCGATTAGTCCGCAAACGAATGCAACTCAGTCCATTCACTTGTCAAAATAATGAACACGAAATTGAAAACACCATCCGATCTTCCGCGATCGAAATTTCAACTTAATTGTCCATAAATAGTGCGAATAAATAACACAACGAACTTCGTAGTTCATATTCTGTTCCTTCATTTTCCAGGAACTAAACTAAGTGGCGGTAAAAGTAGAATAAACAAACAAGAAGATTATCGGTATAATCGATGAATCAGTAATGGTTAGAAGGAGAAATGCGAGTTTACCTCTGAGAATTGAGGAGTACGAAGCTCTAAGGTTTCCATCTATAAATCGAAGAATCGATCAATCTTCAAGTCGCTTAATCCTCCATGGAAAACGATATGTACTGCGTCGCAGAGAGAGAGAGAGATTTGGCGCCAAAATAACCTTCGGAGCGGCGGGGATTCGTATCTTGATTAAATAGTTCCCTTAATTTTAATTTTAGGCTAAATATAGAAAATTATCCTTATTTTTTAGTGAATTCTCAATTTCGTCGTAATCTTGTCAATTTTTTCATTTTATTTTTATGTATTAAAATTTCTCAATCGCGTTGGAAACTAGTTAACAAAAAGTTGTGAATTATTAAAGTACTATTTATTAACGCATTTATATCGGTGAATATCTCAATTTCTGTAGAAATTCGTTCCGATATTTTCAATGTTCCCCATTCTAAATTTGAAATTTTAAAATACATGATTATAAAAATTTTGATAAATACATTACTTCAGGTTATAAATTCATTTAATTTTTTTTAAGTTTAAAATACTTGAATCAATTATATAATATTATAAAATAATAATTATACTAAATTTATGACCTATATTATTAACTAATAATATTTTAGATTGAACTAACTAGTAATTGCCACTACTTTACGAATAAACACAGCAATTTTTCAAAATTGATATCCGATTTTCAAATATGTTACGAAACACAAATACAATTATGATTTTCATTTAATCTTATGGTATTTCTATTTTTAGATCACCAATCAAATGCATCCAATTATTCCATGAAATCCAATCAATCCATGGCAAAATTTGACCTCTCAATTAACAAAACTATTTTTTTCTAAAGTGGCGGTTCATGTGACATTCTTATATGTTCAAGTATGTCAATAAAGTAATACTTTAATGTCAATAAGTCAGCAATTTTTTGGGGCGAGAACTTAATTGATAAATGTTTTATACACTAAAGATATGATTCATAAATTTAAAAGATTAAAGATCGAATTGAAAAATCTTGAAGATTAAGGATCTTTAATTTTATTGAGTTGAATAATAACGTTAAATTATGAACTTTTGGTGAATAACTAAAATTTGAGGGGAACAAATATAAAATCTCAAGAGAGGTGTTAACGAGTTGGATTTAATCGAATTAACGATTTTTTTTTTATAAATTTGACTGGTTGGACCTATAAAAATGAATTAAAATAGATAATTCAACCCAATCAAATTGTTATATTTTCGAATTTAGTTAGATTGGGACACTGGTTACATGTTCTTGGTTTACTTTGGTATATATGTAATCTTGTATCTAGGTTAATTTCAAGTGATGGGCAAAATAATAATAATAATAAAATAATAGATTTCAAATCAGTTGATCAAATACAAAAATTTGCAAATATTCGTTAAAAAAAATAACAAAATGTAACTTTCGTGAATAAATAAAGTGAACAAGTTTATGAAAAATTGCAGGGTCGAAACTTTTACAGTTATTATATTTTTTTTTTTAGTACATGGGTTGAAACCTTTCACTTTGTATAAATTTACATATAAATAAATGGGTAGTTTAAATTGTACTAAAAAAGGTAGTTTAATTATGTTATACGACTGACCTCACATGTATTAAATATAATATTTTATTTTGTACTAAATATATATATAATATTCTCAAAAAAAAATGACAATAAAAACGATATCACCAATTTGCTAAAAGTGTATTTAAAGCCATTTTGCAAAAGTATAAAAAGATAAATAAAAACGATGTATCTTTAGCCCATAATGACAACTTTAGCGGGCTTCTAACATGGGCTTGGGCTTGAACTTGGCTTCATGGGCCAGCAAGTTGGCAGATGTGACTCTCAGTTCGATACTGTGTATGTTAGGGGTGCACAACAAAACCGAAAGAAACCGACAAAACTGAAAAAGCAAACTGAAACCGAATCGAATTTTGGTTCGACGGTTTGACGATTTGATTCGGTTAAGTAGAAAAGCATAACCAAAATAATCGGTTCGGTTTCGATTTTCAAAAGCAAAACCGCTTAAGAAATTAAACCGAACCGAACCAATTACCTATAATTTTATTTAATATATATATAAAATCGCTTAATAAATTAAACCGAACCGAACCAACTACCTATAATTTTATTTAATATATATATATATATATATATATATATATATATATATGTTAACATCAATAACATTAAAAAATAATAATAAATACAAACATGAACCGCACTGCAGCAACAGCAGTGCACACTGCCCAATGGTGTGGTTGAGTCATAAGTGCACGCCAGCCCACCTTGCTATTATTATATTTATTATTTTTTTAGTTTGTTCAATCATTTTGAAAAGCAAAACCGCATGAACCGAACCAAATCGAAACGACGGTTCGATTCAGCTGTGTATTTCGGTTCGGCTCGGTTTTGAATTTTTTTTAATCGGTTTCGATTTCGGTTCGACCTCCAAACCGAACTGAACCGAACCGTGAACACCCATAGTGTACGTCAAACTTGATTTGATTAGTAAGAGACGCATTTTCCCGACGAAGCTATTCTATTAGAGGTAGGCAAAGAAGAAGACAAAATTCCTACGATTGGCAAATGCTCTTTGACGGTGGAGTAAATCAGAATGGAAATGGAGTTGGACCCTTTCTACCTGTTATCTTAAAGATCGACATATTATATTTGTATAAATTTATGTTCCTTAACATCGCAGCTAGTTCAAACACTCATGAATATATAAAAAAAATTATAATATAATTATAGATACATCATTAATCGATGGAGGTTTGAGTTTCTACCCACGTATCGTTGAAATAAACAAAATTAACTTTAAAATATTTATGTGCTGTAATATTTGTTATGTTTACACATATTTTGTTACGTTGATTTTTCAATAAGCCACACATTGAACGTTTGTTACTTAAAAGATTACGAAATTCGAATCCAAATCAATAATTTTGAATTAAAAAAAACGAGTTTAATTTGATTCACCAATTATTTTTTTCCTATGTATAAAGACGGGCTGATCCAATAACCATAAGTCCCACTCCCAAGGGGCCCTTTGGCCATGGGTTTTGCTTAAGCCGGCTTTTGCCCCGCGGGCTAGGAAATCCTAGGTTTCAAAAAAATTTACCATTCAACTCCATGGGTTACACACCCATTTTATTTTAGTTTTCTTTTTCTCTTTCTTTTTTTTTTTTTTTGTTTGGTTTATTTTCCCTATTTTTTCGGAAAGATAACGGGGCATATAAACCCAAAGAAAAAACTACAGAGAGGTAATTTGCCAGGGTATGGAGACCCCAAAGATATCCACCATCAACGGATGAAAAAGGCCTGGCACGCATATTTGCTTCCCTATAGATATGGTATAAAGAAATTTCTCATTCTCGATCCATCAACTGAATTATCCTTGTCAGTAGAGGCCTCAGTAATGCCGTTGGAGGGTTTCGGTTGCACACCAAATTGCACGCAACTTTCGAGTCGGATTCAATAATAAGCTTTCTGCACCGTAGGTCCCAAGCAAGTTCTAATCTGGAAAGCAGCCCACATAATTCTGCTATAATCGTCGTTGTGTGGCCAAGGTTTTGTTGAAAACCTTTGATCCAATTCCCATATGAGTTTCCCCGCTCCTGTTAGGCCTGGGTTACCATGTGCTGACCCGTCTGTGTTGAGCTTCCAGAAGTTAATTGACGAAGGAAGCCAACGAATTTCTGCCCATCTACGACCTTGTTTTCGCAAAGGAGGCATAGCTAATTTCCATGAATTTGCAAATCCATCAACGATCCTTCGAACTATTGTTGCTGGATTCTCAAAAGACTTCGAAGACAGATCAAATATCGTTTTGTTATGCCATGACCAAAATAGCCAACAACCAACCCTATTTGAAATAACGTTATCGAGTCATTTACCACATTTTTGTTTAAAATAATTTTTTTATACAAATAATAATATATCTTTTTCTTACAAAATTTTATCCTCTTCGTTTATATCCATCCATTGTTCAACATATATATATTTAATTTTCAAAAACCATTTCAAGATAAGAATATTAGTTTTTTATGGACTTATTTAATATTATGGTTTTTTTTTTATACAACATGTGGGGGTGGGGATTCAAACTGGTGATCTCTTGGTCAGAGATAGGTGTCTTAACCATTTGAGTTATGTTCGATTTGACAATACTATGACTTGAAACAAGAGAATAGATTGGAAACAATCTGTCATTATTCCAATTTAATATGCATTGGACCTATTTATTAATATCTTAAAATAAATGGTCACTCTTATCATTTACACTTGAAATGTATTCAAATACTTGGGTGAATAATTCTTTTATGTTACAATAAATAACGACAATTAATGTAGTTGTTGAGATGTAAACGAAATGTGGTCGATATGACTTCTAATAAATTAATGGCAAACGTAGTAAATATTGATATCGTCTTCTTAAATATAAATAAATAAAGCATGATTAAATTGCTTTCTTATTAGGCAGTAGATTATCAAGTTACAATTTAATGCATCGTGTTATAGGACAACTCAGGTGGAGATTGTGCTCGCTTTGGTTCTACTTTTGTGGTAACGAAAAAGCAAGAGTTTGAGCTCAGCCAAGCATGGATAATTTGATAATTACTTTTGTGGTTCCCAATTGAGATGGAGATTTCGGTTCGATGTAGGGGACACCTTCTTCATGATATAAGGGTCAGCTTAAACTTTTAAGTTGAGTGGTAATTTATTCTTCCGTTAATAAGAGGTCTCGTATTCGAATTCATGTAATGTCATTTCCTGTGTTAAGATTATCTAATAAATCAATTTTAACATGACATTTACTTACTAAAATTATATAATTAATGCAACTATAAAACTTTATTAAATTCTCCCTGACAAAATTTATGTTAAACTTATATAAATAGATACCAAAATAGTCATTTTAAAAGGTATAGAAACCAAAATTGACGTTGGATCACTATTCCATAATTTTATATTTGAAAAACATAACATGTCTTCGACTACAAAACATAGTTTACGTGGGTTCCAAATTTTCTGTATTATCGTAGTATAGATACTATTGTCATTTTACTATCCTCGTTTAAGAATGACGTAGGATCATCTATATTAACTAATTATTTATAAATAAAAATTTGTAGTAGGAATAAATCACCAAATGAATAATCTACTAACTCATTCATAATTGATATTTATTTTTAATCAGAATCTCGTTATACTAAAAAAACAAATTTTATTTCTCTTCTCTCACGTTGTCTGCACGTTCTACTTATTGTCTCTTTGCGAGTCCGTGATCAATGTCACTGTCAGTTTGTCAGACCACCTCCACTGTGATCAGTGTTACTCATCTAATTTTGCTACCCTTTAATTTATTGATATATATATATATATATTCTTCAAAATATTATTTAAAATTGTTTACTACTGCTTTGATCCATTTTTAAGAATATTTCAATTTCTTGGCTAATTTTGCTCCCTTTTTTTTTTGGCTTAAAAAAACAAATAATAATAATCAAATATATTTTTATTTCTATTATTTTTAAGAAATAATATAATTACTAAACTTATTACTATTTTTATGTTGCTTATGAAAAAGCGAGAGATGATAAACACTAAACAATAATGTTATTAGACAGACACATAAATAACTATTAAATGCTACAAATTGAAAACATTGATCCCTACATTGTTGGTTATGGTTTTATATTATATTAAAAAATTTATTGAAAAATTATACTAAACGACCTAAAATAAATATATATTTATAGTAATACCATTAGTTTTTATTTGTTTTAAAAAATACCACAAAAGTGGTTTTTGATTGGTCTCATACGTGATCGTATAAATTTACAATTTATGTCATTTTTGTAAAATTTTAAACATAAAATTATATATATAAATACATGTTAATTTTGTACTGTTTTTGTAATTCCCTTATTTGTTAGGGAACTGTCATGATAAACAAGTTTTTTTTTTCCTTTAAATATTGCTTTTTGGGTTTAAAAACATTTTTGGTATTTTTTTTGTTGTTGTTGAAGTAACAATTTAGTCTCTGAAATTTAGTTTGTAACGAATTAGTCATTGTACTTTTAAACTCGCAACAACTAAGTTCATACAGTTTAAAGTTTGTAACGATTTAGTCTATATCATGAAAATGTTGTTAAGATTTAATAAAATTTATTATATATATGTAGATCAATAAATTGACGATGGACCAAATGTGTTTATAAATTACAAATTTAAAAATTATTGCTAATTTGAAGCAATAAATCGTTGTAAACTAAAATTCAAATACTAAATTGATACTTGAAACTTGAATGAAAGTACTGAAATTAAGTGTATTTTTTGAACATAGTTTTTATACATAAAACATAAAATAAGAAACAATAAACAAGGAAACGATAACGCAAATAAGTGGAGTTTCCTCTTGTTTAACAAGTTAATTTGCCAACAATACAATCTTGTGTTGCATTCCACCATGAGAACTGTTACAACATTTAAATGTCGTTGAACTAAAAAAAACACGTGAAAATAAAATTTCTTGGAGCAGTTAATAAAAATACAAATAAATATAAACTTTTTTAGTCAAATTTCCGGAAGAGTTCTCACAAATATTAGAGAATGCCTTTCGAAAAAATTTGCATGACAGATTTTAAGCAATACCTAAAATTAGTGATTGGTGGCTTGAAAAAACTAACGAAGAGAATACTTATATATATATAGACCACTAATTATGATTAATATATGTTTCAATTCTTAATCTTCTGAAGATTTTCAAATTTAGCCTTTATTATTATTTAAAAAAAAAAGGTTTAGTCTCTAATTATGTTTTAACACTCTTCAAATTAATCATTTATCGTTAGTGAATATTAAAATTAACTGACAAACATAACATAAAACGTGATAGGTTGACAAAAAATTAAACGAGATTAAAATTCAAAATTTGAGAATTTTAAATGAGAAATTAGAAATTTAGGATCTGTTTGGTAATGTACCCGTTTCTTGTTTCTCGTTTTCGATTTTTTAAAGAAATCTAAGCATTTTACAATTAAATTTGTTTATTGTTTCTACTTATTTAGAAACATTCTCATATAAATTTTGGAAACAACTCAAAACAAGTTGCTTATTTTTTTGTTTTCATTTCCAATTTGTTCAAAAACATAAATAAAATGGTTGTTTTATCATACTTGAATTCATGGATGTTGGAGTCGTGTAATTCGTTTTTTTTTTTAATTAGAAATGAAGAAACAAAAATGTTACAAAACGGGTCCTCATAGACCCCTTTCCAACTAAGCTCGTCACATTAGCCCTCCAACTTTTGTTGGAGTGAATATTTTTAAAATTCAGGACCAAATGACTTATTAGAGTATTAGTGAAAAATCAACAACTGTCAAAACGAACATACCTCAACAGTAATTAACATATATCTCAAATCAAGAGATTGTACGCATTGTATTAAAAAAAATCGCAAACTGACAAAATGATACAAAGACTCATATAAATAATCATTTAACGTAGCTAAAAAGACTCATCGCAAGTATTTATTATTAGGAAAATACTTGCCACAAGCATCGCAATCTGGTGAGAATTAGAAGTTCATATAAATAATCATAACTTCTTGTCGTTATTATAATATTATTCTCGATGACTTTTGTACCTCGAATATTTTTCTCAATAAATAATTTCAAATATAAAAAAGAACCCTCAATTATTGTCTTGAGAATAAGCCATCGGGATTCGGAGTAATAGTAAATAATTTACAAACTTCTCGAGTGTACATTCAATCAAATTTAGTGGATCATGTTGCAAAGCCATTTAAAATGGTTGAGTTTTGACGAAAAGAAATTATATTTGTAGCTGGTTGGCACTGATCCCAGTATAAGATTGACACTCTAAAAACTACTTTTCAATCCTTTTTTAAAAAGACTATTTATCTCTATTTTTTTTTAAGTAAAAGGATAAAATTTGAGATCCGAATTCACTATCTTTTGGTCACAAACAAGTACATTTTTCTTGGATCATTAGCCGACTCATAACCAACCTCAATAATTACTCGATAGGAGACTGTCCTATTCGACAGATAATCACGAGCATTTTAGGACATAGAACTCGTAACTTTGGAGCTGATTTAATTTCTTTTTTTTAACAACTACCGATTCTTCTCTTTATTCACGGGACTCCCTCGACTAAGTCTCAAGTTCCAATTTCGAGCTACCTGTGCCCAAAAGCAACGATTCACTTGTCTTCTTGTCACAAATGACGATAATTGAGTCAGGAAACTCATGTCCTATGAAGAAAAAGATTTTCAACACTAGTACAAATTCCTACCAGGAGTAGGATATTATTGTGTTATTATAAGAATTAGGATATGTGACCTATTATAAATAAATGTTTAATGTTAAGGTTTCAATTTTACATAATCCAAATAAAATAAACTTGAGTGGTTGTGGGCAATGTTAAAAAAGATTATGTATCTCGTGGATTTAGTGAGTGTTTTTCATTCATGTACCTAAGTATTATTGAGTTTAGAATACTTATAAGCTATGATACTTTTTGTTGGGACCTTTAGGGGATATTTTGAAGAGAGTTATTATAATCCAATCATTGACAATACTAGTGAATTACCACATCTGAGTAAAAGACTCTGGACGTGACCCTTAGTGGTGAACCAATATAATTTTGTTGTGACGGATTCTTGTATATTACAATTTCTTCCTTATTGGTATATTATAGTGTGTATTTGGATATTTTTGTGGAATGAAAAATCATACAGGGTTATTAATTTTGCAACACTAATGACATACTAATGCCACCAAAACAACTCCAACTAGATAGCCATTTCCATATTTTTTATTTTTAATACAACTGCGAGCAAGGAGGATTTTGAATTCCCAATTTCAATTAAATTAGTATACGTTTATCGGCTGAGTCATATTAATATTAGTGTACTTGCAATATTTTAATTCTCATATTTTAAATACATTTTCTAGATATATTTAATTTTAGAGTATTATGAAATCCAGTCATTATCGTTTATTTAAATCCACGTCCATGCGATTAAATAATAAAGTTGACGTGCAAAAATTATATAAACATGTGGGGCCATCTATAAACTTATCGAAGGCGAAATAATTAGGCTATTTAAATGATTGGAAATGGAGTGACAGGCGACAGCAATATATTATGATAAAAATGCAAAGACTAATTAAGAGTACAAACTCAACTTGGATTCCAATTAGGTGACATTAAGTATTATTTATTTATTTATATATTTATCCCATTTGTCCACTCTAGTAATTTGCTAAATAATTATTAATTAAATTAGTGTCTGCTGAATTATGGAAACGTCACGGTCTTTATATATAAATCTCAAATCAGGAGATTGTGAGTTCGATCTCGAAAATGAGAAATTATATTAAATAACATAAAATATGGTTTATATGAATTTCTAATTTATGTTATTTTTATACAATTTTAAACCGAATATATATATATGTATATTTTTTTTATTTAAAAGAATTATAAATTTTTTAGAAAATATAAATTCGTAAACAGTAAATATATGAAAACAAGTTTAATAATACCTTTGATTGTTTTTATTTTCTGGATAAAAACAAATTATCGAGACAGCAATCATCAAAACCACGTGCCCAAATAGCTGGATGAGCAAGATAATTCTTGTATTTTGTTGGATATTTAAAATTTTTTACTTATATTTAATTTTCCTCTTTTTTACCCCGTCAATTAACCCTCCTATTAATAGGAAGAATTGGTCAGACTTCTTAAAAGTCTTCGAAATGCTCCCTAACAATAAGGAGAGCACTAATATAATTTTCTATAAATAATTTTATCTCTAAATTGAGCCTTTAGTTCTCTTGCTTTGATTTTGAGTATCAAGAGAACTCACCTGAACAAGGGATTGCTTTGGAGTGGAGTGCCGAATAACGGGAATTCATATGGAGAACGTTTATAAACGTGCCGCAATCCAGAATATACAGGCTATTTTTACCTCTCTGTTTTACTGTTGTTTAATTGAATTAATTATTTATACTGATTATTTTAGAAATTTATCTTCTGTAAAAGTTAACTTCCAACCACATTTGTATCTATATTCAGTTTTTAATATTTATACAGAAAAAAACAAGGGTATATTATAATAAATAGTATTATTAAACACAACAGATGGGTTGGTCTGGAAATATATATATATATAAATGTAAAATTAAGTACGATGTAGAATTTTAGATCTTTATATGAAGGAGAAATTATATTATTTGCGATTAATTTATAAATTTTAATTTATAAGTTGTTGCACGGGTTATAAAATTAAAATAAAATGATTGCATATTTTAAATAAATAGGGGATGAAAAATTTATAGTACTACTACACTAGCACTTTGTTTATTCACGCTACAAATTTTTTTTTATAATTTTCTTTTAATATTGGTAAGCATTAAGTGCTTACCTTAAAGTATTTATCTTCATATCTAATTTAGTGTATTTTATTTTTTTATATACTCACATATTTGAATGGTCAACTTTTTAATGGTACCTGTATGGAGAGACAATTGTCTATACATTAAAAAATCATGGTTAAAATATTATTTTGATAAATATAATTTAAGTTTTGGTTAATTTTGGTCATTATATTTTTTAAATTTTGTTTTGGCCTCTATACTTTTAAAGGCATATTTGATCTAAAAAATATTATTTATGTAAGAAATTGTAGTAGGTAATAGAACCATGCAATATATTTTTCTTCATAAAAGTATATTTGATCTAAAAAATATTATTTATGTAAGAAATTATAGTAAGTAATAGAACCATGCAATATATTTTTCTTTATTAAAAATAAAGAAATAAGGACGTTACCTCCAAAATTTTCCTAACCCAAATTACGTGGGAAAATTTCCAATACTATATTTGTGTAGTAATTGAATTTCCTCAGTGGTAGGCATCTAAATTTTATCCGATTAGTATTAAAACATTTTTAGAAAAGTGGACCTCATGTAGACTCTCGAGTGGGACCGTGATCTGAAAGAGGCGAGTGGGCACTGGGCGCCTCCTCTGGCGCATGCAGTGACGCTCTGCCAATTAAGTTCTCTAATTTTTGATTTGTCTTCAAATCGGCGGAGAGAAGAATGATCTCTGAGATGATGTCAGACATGGCGCTTCGCCGCCATTGAAGGTGGAGGAGAGGGTTGAAAATCCGAAAGAGAACGGAGAAAACTGGTGGCAGCGAGATTCAAGGAGGATAAAGCTTGATTTGTCTCTTTGGCTGTTTGCTTGGAGCTTATCTACTTGTATTTTCGCGTGGAGATCGGGTTTCGGTTGTAATTTGGAGGAGTTTTTTCGTTTTCCTTTTGCCTGACCTCAACTACAAAGGCATTGAGTTTTGTTTTTGTTGTTAGGCTCTAAGAGGGAAAATGGCGGAAGGAAGCCGGAACAGATTGTTGAAGGAAGAGTATTACTACTTCGAGAACTGTCCTGGATGCAAGATGGAGCGCCACAACCAGCTGCACCGCGGCTTTCCTCTCCGCCAACTCGTTATGATTTCGCTTGTTCTTCTGGTCACTGGTTCGATTTCTCTTCATTTTCTTGCGAGTTTCTTTTCTGCCAAACGCAACCAGTCTTTCTCTTCAAGCTTTACTAGTCGGATACCGTATTCCATAGAGAAGCAGCGTTCGACTCGTAATGTTGAAATGGGGAGACGATGCGGCTTCAATCTTAGAAATTAAGTTTTTGCAAATCAAAATACTCAATGAAGAATTTCTCATATATTCTGCTCTTAATCAGCGAGGAAACTGATATCTAGCAATTGAACTGCCTGGAAAAGATAAAGTCAAGCAGTTTTTTTCTCAACTCTCACGGAAAATATAAAGAAAATGTCACCTGCAGGAAACAGTTGGACATATAATTTTTTTATTGGAGATCGATTGTGACATTTCACTAAACTGATTTTACTGCAAATTTTTCTCGTCGATCTTTTATTTATTGTGTGGTTCAACTTTTGCACCTTACTCTTTAATTTTTTCTTTTTCGTTTCCAGGATTACCTATATCAGGTCTTTTCCCGTTCCTGTATTTCATGGTAAGTTTATATCTATCGGAGTTTGTGTCACATATTCTGAAACGGGAAGAGAATCTGCAATTGTGCATTTTGTGCTTGCTTTTCCTGTTACTGTTTCACATCTTTTGATGGAAAGAGAAGGCTGTCAAGTGTGCTGAGCCATGAATGCTACAGCTATAGAATTAGGATCTGACAGGGGAGACCTAATCATGTTAGTTTAAGCTCTTTGGGAAGTTATCATAAATAAATTAACGTAACAGTCATTAGTTGAAGAATGTTCTAGTAAATTCATTCATTATTGCGGTAGTATTTCAAGCCTAGCAATTTTCAATATTTTATCTTTTGCCTTTATGTCAATCTAATTGAATATCCTAAGCTGATAATCTCATGATTACTATGCATTTCTTCATCCATCTCAATTAGCATCTCTTTAACGTACTCCCTATTAGGCGAGTTAAAAAGTTGGCTGGGATGTAAATAATCATGCCCATTTATTAATTTTCTGATCATTCCAATTTGAATGCAGGTTCGGGATTTTAATATTGCAGATAAAGTGGAAGATATTGGGTTCTATGCTGGTTTTGTCGGTAAGGTTATTATGAACATTCTACTTTTTCGTTCAATTTCCCTGTCATTCATAGTACTTGAATGTTCTATGTTTTCCTAACAAATCCTCATACAATTTGTAGGAGCTTCTTACATGATTGGCAGAGCATTAACATCTGTTTTCTGGGGAATGGTGGCTGATCGCTACGGTCGAAAACCTGTTATTCTTTTTGGAATTGTTACAGTGTTAGTTGCTGAACATTTATATCTAGAAGCGATGCATCTGGGTATTGAATTTCATTTGCCTCAAGTCTCCAATACAACTTTCGCTTCAATTTTCTGTCTCTGTTGGTAACTGGTTGCAGGATTATATTCAACACCCTATTTGGCCTCAGTTTAAATTACTGGATGGCTATTATCACAAGGTTTCTTCTTGGAAGTTTGAATGGCATACTAGGACCAATAAAGGTATATTTCTTTTAGATGAATAAAATCTATGGTCCAATATATAGGCCTATTATTGGGACTTGAACTTTAAAGTTTGGTTCTTACCTCAATCCTTTCTGTTTCCTCTCTAGTTTTCGTATTTTTATAATTATGAATTTTATTGTCAGGCATATGCAAGTGAAAGTGTTAGTGAAGAATATCAAGCTTTAGCTCTGTCATCTGTGAGTTCTGTTTCTGAAAATAACTCTCTCCATCTCTTCCTCCACCCCCCTTTTTTGGTCCTGATGTTGCATTTGTTGCTGAAGATTTTGCGTTTAACTTATCTCCAGAACGAATACTAAATCTTTGATTTAACTTCAGATTAATACAGCATGGGGAATCTCATTGATAATTGGCCCGGCTTTAGGAGGGTTTCTTGCACAGGTATTCTTGGTTGTATCCCTCAGTTAATGGAAATAACGCTGAACGTTTGAACTTTAAATTGTGCAAGAATACCTTTTCGCTTCTTTCATTCTTTTGATCTGAACTGATAATCATCAGCCAGCGGAGAAATTTCCTAGCATTTTCTCCCACGAGGGCTTGTTTGGGAGGTAAATTCGCTGTACGCTTATTTTTACAGTTGCCATAATTGATAACTGTCCAGTAATGTGCTTACAAGATACAACATGGTACTTTGTCGCAGATTTCCATACTTCCTGCCCTGTTTTTGTACATCACTCCTTGCAGTAGCTACATTAATTATCTCTCTCTGGCTTCCGGTATGCCCTCTAGTTGGATAGTCATTTCTTCTGATTAATCAATTTATAAATGGATTTTCAATATTTTTGCGTAAATTAGGGAAGATTCTTATTTTATTTTTTAACCATTAATCTTCTATTTTGGTATTTTGAAGGCCATTTCTCAAATATGGTTTAATTTGGGTTTTGGTTTCTTGAATCATTTTGCATTTCTGGGGAAAGTTATAATTTCTCTTGAAATTTTGTTAATAATTATCATTATCTATTCAACTGCACGGTCATCTTCAAAGGAGATAACAGGACTCCATCATTTAATTGGGGCTTTTGCTCCCACAAAGTTTTGTGAAGAAGACAACTCTCATAAATGGAGGATTTAAATATTGTGGTGACCGACCTGATGTTATATTTTCTATTTGAACATCTTCTGTAAGTTTAAAAATTTGAGAACTTGGTGATCTTTAACTCGCTTACCCATTCGGCCATTCTCTTCTCAGCTTGAATTTATGAGCAACACATCATTTGAAGCCTTGGTTCTCTCCCTCTCCCTCCCTCTCTTTTCTCAATGACATTTCAAGCTATCCTTACTCAACTTCTTGTCCATATTGTAGGAGTCACTGCACATGCACGATGAAAATGTTCCATCACCTTATAGACCATATGAAGCTGTAGAAGATGAAGAGCAGATTGGTGCTTGTGATGGAAATGAAGAAACCCAAACAAATACACTAAAAGAACTGCCTTCTAAGCCAAGTCTCTTCAAGAATTGGGAGTTAATGACATCAATCCTTGTTTATTGCATATTCTCACTTCATGATATGGCTTACTCAGAGGTATGTCTACCGTAAGTCAAGCCTGTTCACTTATGATTTGCTTTTCAGTTTCATCTCTGAAAATAGATTTATTTTGAAAGGAAAAAGTTCGCATTTTCTTGAACTAAATTACTTCTTTGGTGATGTTTTTAAAATATTGTGTTGTTTACATAAGTTGGTGAGACACGGGAATTTAAAAACCATTCTTGTGCTTGTTTACTGCCCATTTTATTTGTAAACCTACATTCTAACAAAATTTTCAATATCATAGCTAAGTTTTTAAAAGCAAAAACATATAGTTTTCAAGATTTGTTTTTTGTTGTTGAAATTTGGCAAGATTTTCATTTTTTACGAATAACGTTGGAAAAAAACAAATAATGGGGTAGCAATGAGTTCAATTTTTTAAAAGAACAAAAACATTATCAAAGGTGACCTTTGCAGTTTGTTAACTGGAATAGATTTTAGCTTTTAATGTTGGGAGATGATGAACCATTTGGTGAAAACCACATTCTCTACTGTAGATATTTTCACTTTGGGCTGTCAGTTCCCGTTCACTTGGTGGTTTGAGCTTTTCATCTGGGGATGTTGGTGAAGTCCTTGCCATCACAGGTAGATGCACAGTCCATAACCCCATCCCGACAGCATGCACCCTCGTACATTCTTGCATTAGTTTACAATGCTTCATGTTCAAAGTTCCAAATTATAATGCACATTCTTAAATTTACATCTAGTTACTGAAAGTTTGTTGAAAATTATGAATAAAATTATTTTATAAATTTTAAAGAAGCACACCTGGGACGTCTTTTGTAAAGGACATAACTTTACATAAAAGAATACGTTCTTTATCAAAGGATTCAACTTTATGTCAATTTAATTATCACATAATTTATGAAAAGGTGGTTTCTCTTTCACTTTTCACATTTTGCAATGTGTTCTCCCACATATATGTTAGTAATCAGTGTTATCTTGGGAGACAAACAGACAATTGTTTGATATAACTAGAGTAATGCAGAGGAGACAAAATTGTCTTAAGAAAACAACTTCTTTGTTGGGTTCGGATAAATCGGATTCATTATATTTCCTATTTTTCCTATTTTGCTATAACAAAATTCTGCAGTCGGTACTGATATTTCAGGTTTACAAAGCATCTTACCCAATAAACTTGGAGCCATGATAACCAAATATTACTTGTCCCTCAAAACTGTTTTTAAGTGGTGAAAAACATGGGGTCTATTTTAACATCAATTTGTTTCAACTAATTGTGTTGCAAACTTCTGTTTACGTGCTTTTAGGTTTCACCCTTCTTGTGTTTCAATCCTCTTTATACCCATATGTGGAGAGGATATTTGGTCCCATAATGGTTTCTCGTGTTTGTGGGGTAAGTTTCTGTATCACTTTCTAGCCTTACATTTGAATGTGTATTTTTTTGATGTCGAGATTATGTGTACTTTCAACTTTGAATCGGTGTGGAAGCCATTTTAAGTCTTAGGTCACCTAATACATTGTATGTTGCAGATACTGTCGATCCCCCTGCTGGCAATTTATCCATTTTTATCCTTGTTGACAGGAGCTGCCCTTTACATCGCCGTAACTCTTGCATCACTCTTTAAGAATCTTCTCTCTGTAAGTATCACACTAAAACTTGAATTTCCCATTTCCAATGATCTGCAGTGTACAACATGATGATTCCATTGCTTCGTATTGTGGATTACTGTGAAATCTTTTAACGAACTTTGAAAACTTCACATTAGGTTTGTCCGAGGAGAAGCAATAAGCTTTATAGTTACCAATAATTTTTCATGTGCATTACCACCATGTAAGGGTATATATTTTAATATTTCATCACAAATACGAGTAGAGATTGAACATCTTTTAGGAAATAGAGATGCTTGAGCAACTTAAATATGCTCAAATTGATTAATTTTATAAATTATTGAACCATTACTAATTATTATTTTGGTATATTTTTAATATATCATGTATTTTTTACTTTGAATAAATAATTTTTATTTAATCATTGTGGTTTATGAAGAATTATATGTCATAAATAATTTAAGACAAATAAATTTTAAAATATAGTATTTACACGTGTATAACAATTATACAAGTGGAAATGAATTATGCAATAACAGAAATGTAAAAGAAAATGTCTTTAAAATGACTGAAATATATAAAAATTCAAAATTAATTTATGCAATAATTGCAGTCGAGAAGAGTATTCTTAAGAGATGTCTGGACGTCATTATAACTTATAACTTACATGGCGCCAAAAACAGAAGAAAGATAGTGTATTATAGGCCAGCCAAGCAATTTGCTTTCTTATCATGTAATGTTAATTCACAACCAAAGTTTCTCTTACTATCTTCCACGATTTAATTTTACTTGATCTATCAAAATTTTCATCTGTTCTCAGGTCTCTATCACAACTGGTATGTTCATCATACAAAACAGAGCCGTGGTAATAATATCTCTGCCTTCTCTCCTTCTCTCACAACATATACAAGAGCTTGGATTGATATATCCGACCATCTGTATGCAGGAACAACACCAAAGAGGGGCTGCTAATGGCATTGCTATGACAGGAATGTCTCTTTTCAAGGCAATTGGTCCAGCTGCAGGCGGTTCATTGTAAGTGCACTCCACATTATGTGAATGTTTAACTTTACAACACACATCCAAGTTTAGGTAGTCACTCTCATTTTAACTGGCCTCGACACGTGTTAAATGCTGGATGCTTTGCACTACCGCTGCTAAGTTACTTTTTTCTTAAAATCTTCAGTACAACTACAAACGAGAATAACAATGCGATGAAAAAAAAGTTGTTATAAATTTCATGGAAATGTCAATAATCTTGATTTTACGGCTCTATGTAAACATTGAAGAAAATGTAGATTTTGATGGAACCTTAAATTGTTATGCATTTGCATGTTTAGTGCAAATGTAAAAGACATGTTTGTTTATATTCTGATAAATTTAACTGCAAATAATTGTCACGTCAATTGTTATAGCTTTTGAGATAACCTTCTACGCAGACTTTCTTGGTCACAGAAGCGTCAAAATGCTGCTTTTCTCCCAGGTACATTTTCTTTTTGCCAATTCTTTTTCCTGCATGAGATTGATTGTGTTTGGGCAGAATTCATTATTAGGTGTTGTATTAAGGCCATCCTGTATCCTTCTCCCCACTTTTAGTTAACCAGAACTCAAAAATGTTTAAGATAAATTTTTATTCCTTACTAGTGTATAATTCAAATTCAAGATCTTAAAAAACTATCAAGGAAATCCCAATCAACTCCAGAACCCGCTAGACTTTAAAAAACTTCTTGGACGTCAAAAACCTCTTTAAAAAACCTTCAAATTCTCCTTTTAGCTTCTCTAACACCTTGAGATTCAAAGAGCCCTGTTAATTGGCTCAAGGGAGATTCCCAATTTATATAAAAAAGATACAATTGGAGTGATACTAAGAAGATTAACATGGCTGGCCCCTGTGCAAGGATGACACGCACGAATCAAACAATGAAAAGCTCGGTTTCTTATTAAAAAGAACCCCAAATTTTAGATTTTAGGTAAATCAGAGGTTCAACCCTCCACAAGATGCAGTCCACGTGGAGGATTTAAAGATCCAAATATTAGTGTGTTTGTATAAATTTTAGACTTCTTAATTTCTCTGGCGAATTTTAGACTTCTTAATTTCTCTGGCGTCATGGAGTTTGGTTACGTGACCAACTAAGCATTGATTTTTCACTTGAAAATTTTGACCAAATGAACTAGAAATTGAAGGACCGATTGAGTTCAATTTACTTGTTTGTTGATATACTCCTACTAGCAAGCACAAGATAAACCTCAAATTAATATTGCAAAAAGACATTGACCAAGATGAGTTTCTTCATTAAAAACTTGTAAATATTATGGTTCTGTACTTGTATTATCTGTTCTATTACCTCTCATCCATGAGCCCTCTTCTATTATTTTCACAGAATTAGAAGATTGATTCATGATCTTACAGATTGGTACTTTTTAATAAAAGATGAGGAAAACCAGTAGCTAAATAATGATCTCTTCCAGGTCCTCAAATGATTTTCTTCATCCTAAATGTGATCGAAGCAATTGGAGTGCTGTTGACATTCAAACCATTTCTTGTTCCCCGCCAAAACTAGACCAAACTCAAAATACAATGAAGTATAGCTCAAACACTTGGCTGCACCAAAATCTCAACTCATTTGTTGATTCTCCTTCATCAAGGATTCGGAAGAGGCCATGTGACCTTGTCGTGCACGTGCCTTCCTAACCGAACCCAGCATCGTGATCGACCTTCTTTGAGCTCGTGGGGCTCATATATGGTTTTTTATTTGCACCTAATCAGGTATATTATTTGACTTGTTACAATCAATAAAGTTAGATTTTAGTTTATATATAACCATAAGTCATTTGTATTCTTTAAATTCTAATAGTATTTATAGTTGATCATCAAATCTCCGACCAAAACATTACGGGTTCGAACCCCACCCTATATATTGTACTAGAAAAGGAGAAAGAAAAAAAACCTTAGTTTTTCATCCTTCTACAATCACTTTGAATATGTTTTTCAACTGTCACCATCGTCAAGGAGCTTCACTGCTTTTATTTTCATCACATAATCATATATTTGAGTGACTTCATTTCCATGTCAATTTCTTTGCAGTTGAGTGTGAGCTAAATTAACAGGCCCACAACCCCATTGCACAAGCTTAATTTTTGATGAATTTTTATTTTGCCTTCATCTAGTATGGTAAGCCATATCATTTCAACCTTTCTTGTATCCAAGAAAATTGGTTTTTGCCTTTGAAGTGGGACGTGGCAGAGCATGAATGATTAAATTATTTTTTATATTCTTCAAGTTTCACTTTTTCTATTAGATTTTGCCCCCTCAAGGTTCATATTTTGTGTAAGGCAAGCGATAAATAAATATGAGGTTTAGGAAATAATACTATAATTTATTAACAAATATTTACATTTTTTTCTATTATATAAGAATGGAAAATATTGTGTCAACAAATTTTGCCTGCATGCACCTCTGCCAAAATATACATCAAACTTCACCAAATCATTAGTTAGTTTTCATTTGGTGCTGCAGCTTAAAAAATATTCATTTTTTTTTACTCATTAAATCCTTACCGATAAAATCCACACAACTAAATTGAAAGTATGACCTAGATCATGTAAATAAAAACTTACCTCGGATTCAGCATGGTAATTAACGGGACAATTTATGAGGTGTATAAGCATTAAATTGAAACTTCTGAAATCACCTCAAGTATAACTCAATGATAGTTATATACTTCAATGATAGTAATCATTTACTCTTTTCTTATCAAAGTTTCGTACCAAATCCTGTCTAGAAAGACATTAGATATATCCTTTTGAATGTATATATATATTTTCACATACCCTCTTTAAGTTCACTCAATAAGTAACATCAAAGCCTTTGGAAAAATAAGTAATACCAAAATAAACTAAATTAGATATACAATAATAATAAGAAAATATAAAGATTAAGATCCTGAAACAAAAACATAAATATTTTACTAAAACATTATAACTATAAGTGACGAACTACTATAGATACCTAGAACTAAAATCAAAACCCTAACTATAATATTTATTATTAAGGTAAGAAATAAAAAAAAAGGAAAAAAAATCAAATTCTAACCATAAAGATACTGAGTTCAGCGCCATTGTTGGCGTCAGGATTCATCATGTAGAACGTCTCGGAATCCTTGGATCCAGTCACTCGCTCGAAATGCGCTCTCATATACGTCAATTGATAGCCGTCAGCCGCCGCGGCCGCCACTTCGTCGGCCGGAATCACGCCGGCGCCCATCGACACAGCGGAGAGCGTCTGCATAATTTTGAGATCGTCCTCCGTCGGATCTCTGCGGACGCCGTAGCCGGATTTTCTTCCGTTGCAGTACAATGTCCAAATCGGCTCCTCCAGAATCTTCCTCTTCTGATCCGCCGGCCGCTTCTCGCACTCCAGGGCCAGCCGGACGAGCCCTAGCCCTAGCCCCAAATCCTGCAGGATTTTCCCCGTCGGAATCGCGAGTTCCAGAATCAGCATCGGGAGACACCTAGGGCTTTCCTGAAACGCCAGATTCACTCGCGATTTCCGGTACCCGAAGATCGTTCCGGTGATCCGCGCTCCGCCGTGGCCGTGGCCGTGGCCGTCGTGGAGCCGATTCATGCTTAAAGGAAATCGGCACGCCGGAGACAGAATCGGAAGCGTGCGGAACACGGAGCGGACTTGCCGGAGGAGTTTGTTCGTAGGCTTTGAGAGACCTGATCGCTTTGGTGAAGGTTGGAGCGAAATCGCTGGCCGCGGCGGCGACGGCGCCGGAGATTTTCTCGGCTCCGCCATATCGTCGGCGAAGAATCGTGGGAAGCATGTAAATGGAAAATGGGTTGTTGAGAGTAGTGGAGAGTGTTGGTATATATGAAGAGGGAATTATATCGTGGCATGCACGATTGGATTTATGGAAGAATTGATTTAATAAATATTTAGTTTTCTTAAAATTATTTAATATCTTGACTATTTTCATCATTTTTTTCAACACTTCTTTTCTAAATATTTTTCCCTAGACTCTCGCACCATGGTTTTAAATATTCGATACATCGAAGGAAAAATATCAACAAAAATGTCATTAATATATACATAATATTAAGATTAATTATTTTTAACTAATTTAGAAATAAAAAAATATTTATTTGTTCATTTAAATATTTTTTACGATTTTTTTAATTTTTCTAAACTTTTATAGAATTATCTGTCGATATTGACATTCTATAGACTACCATTAAAATTTAGATAAATAGAAGAGAAAAATATATAAAAAAAGAAAAAATATTTATTATGTTTTTTTTAATAAACTAAGATATGTCAAATTTTTAATGGTGACTAACAACAAGATAGAGATGCTGATCTGTGGCACTTAATATTTTTTTTATGAAAATTCTTAGTATGTTACTTTTCATGATGTGTGTGTGTTTTTTTTTAAATAATACCTTAGGAATATGAGTGAAGATTTGAATGTTTATTCTACTAATTTTATTGTCATTCGTTATGAGATTATTTAAAACAAGGATTCAATAAACTTGACTAAGATCAATTAACTTATCTCAATATTGAAATGAAATAATGATCATGAACCAACTTTTTGCTAGTGAGTTCATATAATTTTATCGTGGCCGGTATATAACATTTTAAGGTAAAGATATTTTAACCATTCAATTATTATTTAGGTTGATATTAATGTTGTTTTGAATTCTCTTAAATAGGGATAGGATTATCACATGCTTAATAAATATTTTTAAGAATATGCGATAATCGAAGTATATATCACCTTTTATATTGTTTATTTTTTTGGGATAAATATCACCTTTTATTGTTGTTCTTAATGTTTTAAAATTTTTAATTTCTGTCCTATATTTACTTCATAATTATTTTATTAAATCATACTAAATTGAAATTGGATAACATAACAATGGCGTGGCATTTTTTTTAGAAAACAAAAAATATTCGAACTAGGGTTGTTACTCGACTTCTTATTCCTTCCACACCTAAAATGAATTATACAATAATTTTAATAATTTGAATGGCCACTTAATTTTCTTAGAAAATGTATACCACAAAAGTCATATAGAAAACATGGGAATTTAATTATATATGGTCGCTCAGTTTCCTTTGACTTTCTTTAATTAACTTTATGGTTTTTTTAAACAATAATATATAAAAGTTTATTAATATTATAAAAAAATGCTAGCGATAGTATTAGACACGTTTACCCCTTCTTTTCAACTATCCTAAACGGCCAAGGAGAAATTTTCTTTTCCAAATATATATATCTAAATTAAAGTCAAACTGATCATATAATATGTAAAATTTACTACAAATTTATGACATTTTTGAAATACATATCATACTTAATTTTCATTTTTTTACCTCTTTATTTTTGTACTCCGAACATAAATCAACGAGTTAAAACGTATATTTTCGACAAAAAAAAATCACGTGTCCAAATCTTCAACCTGTCATTGTAAAAAAAACAATGCCCATTTATTTTAGATGAAATAAATAGTTTTTATTAATGACATAAATGAAACTACACACACTTTTAGATGGGTCAGCAGTATTATATATTTTTTTACGACAAAAGCACATTTTATGACCTTTTAAAATTAGAAACTAAAAGTCATTTTAATTAAAATAAAAAATAAATCAATTAAATTATAAGTAAAATAAAGTTAATTAAAAAAAATACCAACAACTCAATTGGTCAAGGTATCTATTTCTAATTAAGAGATTTTGAGTTCGAATCGTTTCTTCTTACTTATTGTACTTAAAAAATTTTAAAATAAAATTATTATTTGAAAATCTTCCTATAAATAAAAAAGGCCCAAACTATAGTTTTCTATAATTTCTAACCAAAAGTCCTTGAATCTAAAGACAATTTAAAACAAAATTATTATTTGAAAATCTTAATATGAATAAAAAAGGCCCAAGCTATAGTTTTCTATTATGTTATGTAATTGAGGATAGTATTTGGGTATTTTTTAAAGTCAATCCCATTATTTAGATAGCTTCAATTTAATGTTTGAATTTTTTTAATACAAGAAATGACGTGAGGATTTTCATGTTGGTAATTCCTTGCCTTTTAACATCCGAACTAATTCCTATTATTTAAATAGTTTCAATTTAACTCCTTGTATTTCAACCATTATTTATATATATGGAGAAGTAGACTACATATAGTTTGTTAATAAAACACATAAAAAATTAATTTACAGGTGGCAAATTATGTAGGTGTGTTTTTTAACACAATATAATGCTATTCGTATCAAATGCTCCAATGTTCATATATAATACGATGTGTTTCTACTTTTTACTTATTAAAGAAAAAATATAATATTATATGTGGTTTTCATTTTTTTTTCTTTTACCCATCTAACGTCTGTGGCTTTGTATATAAAATTCGAAAGATTTTCTTTGATCCCTCGTTAAAGGTTGTAGGCAGCCGAATCATGAGTTTCGGATGTTGTGGTAATAAAGTTTATATCCTACCATCACTCACTCACATGAATATAGAAATTTTTTGAGGTCAATATTAAATTATATTCAAACATTTTTCTATATAATCAGAAACAAAAGCAATTTTTTTTTCTTTCAAGGAAAACAAAAACCATTATGATAAATGAATTTTGAAATACTCGAACTAAAACCGCCAACAAATAAAAATCATTTATCATTGGGTATGCACTTTTAATCAAATAATCTATGAAACAAAGATTAATGAAATTGTCAAAGCGAACATAACTCAACGGTAATTGACATATATTTTCTCCCACCTCTACATGTTGTACTGGAAAGAGAAGATTAATGAAGTTGATATATGAGAGGGAGATGACAGGAGTGAATTGAATGAGACGAAGGTTCCAAATAGAGAAAAATATAATTGGTTGGAAATACACCCAACACTACATTTATTAAATTATACGTAGCCTTTAATTCTGTTCTGCTTAGTATTTGAAAGGACAACAAAATCAAAATACATTAATAATATTGAATTCAAGTATTGTACCCAATTTTGTTTCAAGCAACTTATTGCAAAATTACTCTGAGCAATTTCTCCACACCAACCATTAAATATTAAACAATTCATTATCTTTTAAGTTAAATTTTTATTTTTGCATTTCTCCTTACTAGTGAGTATTAATATTCATGGATTCCATCTAAAAACTAACTCGTAATAGGAGTAGCCTATCGTAGTTCTTTTGACTCATCGATCTTGGTCGAATATCATTTTTGACCCGGATCTCAAGTAATTATTAAAGGATTTTTTTAAATAATGTTTTTTTAAAAAACAAATGACACAAACAATATAGGTTTGAAAGTATTTTCAAAAGTAGGGTAGTGAAATCGCAGTCATTGGGTACGATTTCACGTAAATCGCATTTAATGGTGAAGTATATCTCATTCAAAGATTTAAAAAAGAAAAAAAAGGCAAGATTAAAATCCTAGAGAAAAAATATCCTCACGTGAAGTATATATCTTTTTTTTTTTTGTTGATATATATATATATCTTTTTTTTTTCTGCTAACAGAACTACGTTTTGACATGCAGGGCCAAAACTGTGCATTTTGCGGCTCCTCTAAATTCTCTTCCAGGAGATTTATTCGTGGAAATTTTGGCGAAAGTGGCGGTTGTTCACACGAGATTTCTGGAGAAATTATATTTCGTGGAGTTAACTTTTATATTTGTAGGATGTGTAGTATAGTTGATTCAATCTCTAATCTTTATCCTCTGACTCCTTCTCTCGAACTTGATGTGAAGATTGAGATGCTTGTTCTTGAATTCAGATCGAAGTTCTATGTTCTTCGAAAGTCTTCAGATTGGTTTTCGAATCAAGTATTCAGAGAGTTTTCAATTTTGTGTGAATTATCTCAATTTTGAAATTTTGAACCCTCAAAATGAATGAAATCCCCTCTAACTCTATTTATAGAGGTTTCCATAGGTTTAGTGGGCCATTGGGCTTGGATAATTTTGGGTCAAGCCCAATTATTTAAATGGATTTATTTAAATTTAAATATTAATCATCTATTTCATGCTAAATTGAGTTTTGGGCCAAATTTGTAAACCAAATCGATTCCAAGCCCAATACTCATATGACCCAATTACATATTTTAATTGTCAAATTGACTTTAATTTTAATTTATGATTAATATATAATTAATCCCTAAATAAAATAGATAATGATGTGGCCGTTTATGATTGACCGAAAATTTTTGGTTCTATAAATGCCCCTTTTCGAAATTTATGCCAAATATAATTGTGGTTGAATTTCGAAAATATTGTACAATAAAAAAAAAGATGAATTTAAGTGATAATTTTGAAAAAAAATATTAATCGTGGACCAAGATATCGTAGGTACAATTAAACAATGATGTGAGTTTCCTTATTGAATTTGGAATATTTTAAAAAATAGTTTCAAACTAATTATATTTAAATAAGTTTTCTACAACATTATATAAAAAAAAGTCCTAACAAACTAGGGGCCAATTTAAACCCAAATTTGACATTAAATAAAGTAAAATACTTGGTTCCTTAGAAGGACCAATGTTGTTCCACCGTACAGTTTTCCTTGAATTTAGAATATCTTAAAAACATGGTTCAAATTAATTATATTTAAATAATTTATTTTTACAATATTATATATATAAAAATTGTAGGGGGGCAATTTAAATTTAAACCCAAAATTGGCATTAAATAATTACGGTCCTTTTTAATTAAATTTTATCGCTTAAAAAAGGGAAAAAAAATATAGGTATATATTGTTAGATAAAACAAAATCTAATCCAAAGAGGAAAAGGAAAATCTTCTCCTTAAATGAAACACAGACAAAATTAACTACAATTAATCAATAAACCTTGAAATTTTTGAACCAATATCATTTATGGAAGCTTTTTTTTTCCTATTAGGAAACTGATTTTAAACCCCTCACTCTCTATTAATTTCTCTCTTCCTCCTATAAATAAAACTCTCTCTTCGATTTCTTTGTATCACAAATTTTGCAGAACACCCAAGAGAGAAGAATACGGCGTCGTCGAGACAAGAAATTCGTTGAGCATTTTATATATATAATGGGTTTGCAGATCAAAAGAAAAGCCCATGTTCTGGGACCTGATCATCAGTTTCAAAGGTATTCGAGTCTTATTCATCAGTAGCTCATTGCTTTTTTGGGTTTTAGGGTTCGGATATCGAATGATATTTTAGAATTTTAATTTTTCTTTGTATAAAAGAATTAGTTATAGTTATGATATATACGTCTTCATCTATATCTCATTGCTTCTTGGGAGGTTTTAGGGTTTGGGTATCCAATGATATTTTAGAATTTGTTTTTCTTAATTTTTATAAAAGAATTAGTTATAGTTATGATATATATATATATAATATAATAATGTGTGGGGTGAAGATTCGAAATCACAATATTCTAGGATACCTTTTATCCCCTTAAATATGCTCAAGATGCTGAGTGTGAGTAATTAAGCAATGAAATTAAACCACTATTATTGTACTATTAATTAATTATAAGTTAAAACAAATCAATAATTATTTACTATTATAATTTATAATTCTGATATGCACACAGACAAAACTTAATTTTACTACTGCAAAACCTTTCTTAAATGTTCGAATTCTCATACAAAAAAATTATTTTAATAACTTATTTCTCATGCCTTCCCTCACCTCATATTTGGAGGAACCGCTTAATAATTTATAATTAAAAGGTAGAAGATATTGATAAATTTTTCTTTGAATATTTAAAAATTTTCACATTTACAGGATGAGTTTATTATTATTATTTTATAATACCACATTATAATTCAATCTTTTTAATTTAATTTGCTTCTTTGCACCAATGAGGCAACCCAAATGGTTAAGAGTAAAGCTTTTCAAGAGAAAAAAAAAAGTTGAAATTTCCGTTGCGAGAAAAAAAATTTTATTTATTATTTTTTAAAATCTCATATGAATAAAAAAAAAATCCCTAGAAGTTACTACTATGTTTTGTAATCGAACTACTTAAATAAATAACAATCCAATATAATTACATAAATTTTCCACGTGTAAAAAAAGTTGCCTTGAATTGTTTTTTGTTTCCCTCTGTATGTAGTAGTAAAATATTTGTATACAGTATACACTGTTAAATTATAACCATTAATAAAGTGGGAGCCAATTTATCCAAAATTAGCATCAAATAAAGGAATTTTTTAAACATATTTGGAAAATATTGTAGTTTTATTCATCCCGTGGAAATTGTTGGAAGTTTTGAATAAATTTTTTTTTATTAAAAATGAAGAATCGCAACTTTTTTTTCATGATAATGTGTCTTTTGACATCCCAATATGACTATTTGAATGACCACAAATAGTTTATAAATATATGATTCTTTTCATTTTTGCAACAGAGAAAACTGATCCCTCAAAGTTGTCTCTTTTTCCTTTGTACGAATATTGAAGTACTGTGAATTTGTTGAATCGTGTGCGTGAAGTGCTGCATTCACAGGTTGGTATATCCATCATCTCTTGGAAGACAATTGTTCAGGAAACTTTGAGCACCGTAGAGGAAACAAAATTGAGTTCGGATGATTTATTTTGTGTTTCTTTTAACTTTATATATTTCTCCAACGGAAGTAAATCCACTCCACCCACTTAGTTCCCTCCCAGTTCCTCCAACCAATTTTTGAAATAATTTCAATCATGTGAGTTTCCTTATTGAATTTGGAATATTTTAAAAAATAGTTTCAAACTAATTATATTTAAATAAGTTTTTTACAACATTATATTAAAAAAAAATTTCTAACAACGTAGGGGTCAATTTAAACCCAAATTTGACATTAAATAAAGTAAAATACTTGGTTTCTTAAATGACCAATCTTGTTCCACCATACAGTTTTCCTTGAATTTAGAATTTTTTTTAACAATGAATTCAGAATATTTTAAAAACATAGTTCAAATTAATTATATTTAAATAATTTATTTTTACAATATCATATATAAAATAATTGTATGGGGCAATTTAAATTTAAACCCAAAATTGGCATTAAATAATTACCGTCCTTTTTAATTAAATTTTATCGCTTAAAAAGGAAACCAAAATATGGGTATATATAGTTAGGTAAAAGAAAATCTAATCCAACGAGGAAAAGGAACGTCTTCTCCTTAAATGAAAGACAGAAAAAATTAACTACAATTAATCATTATTTATGGAAGCTTTTTTATTTTTTCCTATTAGGAAACTGATTTTAAACCCCTCCTTCTCTATTAATTTTTCTCTTCCTCCTGTAAATAAAACTCTCTCCTCCCTTTCTTTAGAACGCCCAAAGAGAGAAGAATACGACGTCGTCGAGACACGTTGAGCATTTTATATACATAATGGGTTTACAGATTAAAAGAAAAACTCATGTTCTCGAACCTGATCATCAGTTCCACAGGTAGGTATGTAATTTTAATTTTAATCATATGGCGCCTAAACGACAGTGGAAGGCGGCGCGTGCGTTGGCCAACGACGGCAGTGGGTGATGTAATTTTTGTTTCTTAGTGGCTCCCCTTACAAATATCTTTGTTTGCTACCTGTTGTCTAATATATATATTTTTTAGATGTGATTTAGTTTTATTTTACTTTATTTTAATTCCAAGGAAGCAAAATTAGGAATTAATTTCTATAGGTTTATATGTAGGACAGGTAGTTACTCCGTGAGATTAATCTCGTGCAAACAGGTCTAAACAACATTCAAAGATTTAAAAAAAATGCAAGATTAAAATCCTACAGAAAAAATATTCTCACGTGAAGTATATTTCTCTCTTTTTTTGTTGCTATATATATTTAATTTTTTTTTCTGCTAATAGAACTACTTTTGACATGCAGGGCCAAAACGGTGCGTTTTGCAGCTCCTTCAGCAGCCATAAATTCTCTTCCGAGAGATATATTGGTAGAAATTTTGGCGAAAGTGGCGGCCTCCTCATTCTCCGATCTATACAACGCCAAGTTGGCGAACAAAGATTTTCTCGGAGCGGCAATGGACGGCCACGTGCTCCACCACGTGTTGCTTCGAGATTTGCCAGTATTTTCATGGTGGCACGGCCCCAAATTTTCATCGTTCATCGAAAACTGCGTGAAAGCCGGAAATCCAGAAGCTTTGTTTAGAATGGGGATGATACAATTCTTTTGCCGCAACGAGGAAGCTTCCGGATTGGCCAATTTGAAAGCCTCCGGGGAGAAAGGCCACGTGGAAGCTGCTTACGTGTATGGCGTCATTTTGTACCGACAGTCGAAGGGGGAAGCCGGAGCAGAGTTTTTGAGGCGGTGCGAGTCGAGGGGAGGCGAGAGAATGACTGAGTGTCGCCGGAGGATCAAGTGGTTTGTTTGGGGAATGTGGGTTAAAAATAAGAGTTTTTTGCGAGAAGATAAGGAGTATTTAGATCGACGGAGGCAGAGCTGCTGCTTCGAAAAAGAGTGTCATATGATTAAAATGATGGGATGGGATTGGACTGATGAAGCCAATTGTTATGGGGATGACACGTGTGAAAGGTGTAAATGGAATGGAGAGGTTTCAAGGTTCTCTAATATGTTGAGGACTGGAGGATATAATTAATTAAAGATTTGCTTTTGGGACAAAATCTTGTATTTATATTAATATTCGGTTAAAATACAATTTTTTCCTTTTTTTTTATAGTTGGAGTGTTCGGGTCAGTTTATGTGAAACTCGACTAATCTCGTGGGACAGTTACTTGATCCGAAAATACATACTTTGGTCAATGTACTCTCTCAACCAAAGTATTATTTTAACCTTAATATTTTATATATTTTTAAAATTTTAATTAATTATATTTATAGCTTTTTTAATTAACTAATATAACACAATCTAGTCTGTGCCGCCAAAGCTTGTCAAGGATTCAAATTTGGAAATTGATTTTAATTAAGATACTGCTTATATAATGAGGGACCGAATATTACTTAAATAATAATTTAAAAATGTTAATTGTGGATACAGAAGTAGAATACACGTTTAAGGAAATTATTATGCGTGATTATTTACCCAGTCAACATTTTTATTATAAGTTAATAAGTTCAATTAAAGAAATTATAAAATTAAAAACAAAATAATTGTAACTTAAGAAGATAGATTAGTAGTATCTTTATAATTTGCAATAGCATATTTTTATAATTTTTTAAATGATAAATTAGTAATCCTTTTTATTAAAAATTTAAAAAGGAATTATATGAGTTGAATAAGTAGAATGAAAAAATATATACATCACTAAAAATCCTCATATAATACATAAATCAATCCATTTACTATAAAATTTATAGATTTTTTCCAAATTATTATAATGTTCAAAGAGAAATATTTTGAAGATTAATATACAGTGGGGCAATATAAACCAAGAATTTGCCAAAATTGGATCCCAAGTACAATCAGAAAAAATAAGTCTCCATTAAATGAAGGCAGTTTTTTTCCTTCAAAAAAGGAAAACTTTATGTTGTCAAAAGAAGATCATAATTCAAGAGGAAAGATAAAATCTTTTTTCTTAAATGAAGCACAGAGAATTTAATTTCTAAATCACCCTGCCATTTCCATTTTAGGAGCTTACCGAATGATTAGGTTCGCAAACTAAAAATTGTTTTATGGGGATAAGTAGGGACATACCGTCAATCTGAGTTATACTTTCAATGGTTAAGACTTCTGGCTCATTTTTTAGAAGTCGGAAGTCCAATATTTCATCTCATATATATTAACAATGGTACAAGAGTGTAATATGTCGATCGACGATTAGGATAGTCCATGGTGGCGGCTGAAGAGGGTAGATGGTGAAGATGCAATATTTGACTTTTTTGGAAAAAAAAAAACTATTTAGTATTATTTTGTTTTTTTTTTAATTTTTAGTTTAAAATTTAAATGTCAATTTTGATTCCTATTTTAATCCTTAAACTTGAAAAAAGAATAATCATTTTAATCCTTACGTATCTTTTTTTTTATTTTAACAAATTAATAACACAACTCTTTAAATATATACACCAATATAATGTATTAGTACGAGCATGTACTAAAACCATATATGTTAAAAATTTGAAAACAAAGTATTTAGGCGATAAAATAGTATAACAAAAACCAAAATTAATTATTTTTTCAAAAGTTCAAAAATTAGAGCAATTCAAAGATTATTTAAAATTTTCAGAAATTAAAATAGATATTTGCATCAAATTTGAAACAACCAAATCTTCTTCTTCTTTTTTTTTTTGGTTAACAAAGAAAGCTGAATAATGTTGAAATAAACAAAAATATAATTATAGATATAATAAAAAACACACATATATAGGCACATAAACGTTCGGAAGAATATTACTATTATGAATGGTAAAACTTGTAGATTTGGGCTCTAAAGAAAGCCCACATATTATAATTAGAGGCAAATTGATCTAATGGGCTTCCAATTGGGCCTCGCCACAACAAGAAAGTCTGGTTTTATGTCGGATTGTGCAAGCAACATTAACACTAATAATCAAGGAAAAAAACCATTTTGTTTCAAAAAAAAAAGAAAAAAAAACCATTTAATTTGGGTACCTCATTTTCTAAAATATTAATATGCATTCTTTTTTATTATAGTTTGCTCCAAAAAAAAAGGCAATTACTACATTTACTGTTTGATTCCGTAGTATTAGTAATCAAATTTTTTTTTCTTTTGAAATTTTTTTTCAGCAACAATTGGTCATTGACATACGTAATTATTATAGCCATCATCAATTCAACTACCCTTCTTACTTTTGGTTATATTTATAAGGTTAAATTTTAAATGCAAACGCTAATGTAATATTGACGTGACATATGAATATGTCGCATCATTGTTTTATTAACGATTGTTATTGACTAGGACTAACCAGAAGTATAACAAAATTAAATAAAAATAAATAAAAATAAACAAAACTAGGAACATAATTCAAAACTTTTAAAAGTTTTAAGAGAGTTTTAATTTTGAGGTGCTATTTCTATAATGTCAGAACTTATATTATGCTAGATTTTCTTTTTTTTTTAAGTACATCAACAGGTGAGATGGTGGTTCGATAGGATCATGACTTTTTGGTTGAGAATATATATCTAACTAGTTAAACTATGTTTAATTAGGTTCTATATTTGTCGTTAGTCGTATAATATTTAATAGCATTTGGGGCCCTGAGAATATGAAACAAAGCACGCACATGCCTTTTTTTCCTCCAAAGGTACCCTAACAAAAAGCAAAGAGTCAAGCATACATATTAGCGGATCAAAACTAGAGGCGAAAAAGGCTCTAAAAGGAAAAGTGATGAACTTAAAAAAGTTTCACAAGTTTGGAGTCTTTTTTTCTTTTTTACTTTTCAAGTTTTGGGATCTTTGACCAGAAACCGAGCTTTTAAATACGATGATTGATCAATGACTTAATAAATTATCATCGTAGATTGGTCAGATATGTTGATTAAAGAAGTATATATAAGTGGTAGATCCAATCGGCTTTGAGTTTAAAATTATTGTCAGGTTCCAAATCTCCTTGTGATTTCTTGAAATTAGTAGAGAGGCAGGTAGACACACCAACTAAGATTGAGATCATTCAATAATTCAAAAGGTTTTTCAATCAAGTTAGTGATATCATCAAAAGAGTTGAGTTGGAACTTGGAAAAGAGAGATGGAATTTTTTGGCTTTGATTTAAAGTTTGCTTCACTACCCACTATTGAGGGTGATATTATGAAGCTTTTCTCTTTTTGCCATTCACATTAAGAGAGACAGCAAAGTTTGGCATGAAAGAAGTGGGTTTGGGAAGTAGAAAAAGGAACTTTAGAAGCTGGTTTTTTTGGAGCAATTGAAGCCAACAAAATTTTCATTTGTTTGGGTTTGGAAAAAGATACCCCTAGTGAAGAGATCCAAAGTGATTGGAAAATGGAGAAAAAGAAAAACAAAAAAAAAAAAAAAGCAAAAGAGAAAAGAGTTTGCATTTGCTTCCCCCACTAAAATAATTATGTGAGAGCATTTCTTCTTCTTTTTTTTTCTTCTTTTTGTTTTGTTTTTTGGGTGGTGAAAGAAAGGAGACAAGATTGGTTTATCAAACTTCTGTCCTTTCCCTTTATTTCTTTTATGAATAAAAGTGTGGTTTCATGCAAAGATTGGGTGGCAAGAGCAAACTTTGAAACCATTATGATAGGGTAACTCTATACTTCTATATTTTTAATGCATCCAATTTAAACATGATTCTTGAAGGTAGATTTCACCATACACGTGACAGGGGATAGATAGATGGATCTAGAACGTGACACGTGGCTCACAGATCCTGTAGAAGATTATCTAAGTAAATACATTTCGACTCATCCGTTTGTCCGAGTCGAACCCTTTCGGTGGCCGAGCCGAGCAAGCTTGCTCTCATAATACTGTTCCCATATCAATGGTTGAACCGATTAGCTTACCTCAGCTCGGTCACATCTCCGACACACTCCACGACAACACACCGCATTTCACGGCAACCTTAAAGAGCCGGTGAGGCCTTGTCGGAGACCTTTGTCTATAAATAGAACCATTCTGCTCCATTTTGAGGTACGCGAATATTTCAATTCTCTCTCGAATCAGTGCAGACTTTCACTAACTTTGGCATCGGAGTGCTCACTGTGTTTTGCAGGTCTTTTACGTGGCATTCGAAGCTACTGTCCAACTCATCTCAACCGAACTGACGTTCGCGATGTGGGTCAAAATCTTGATTCAACATTTGGCACCTTATATACTATACATCTTAATCTTAAAATTTCCATCCTGCCTTATTCAAATCATAAAAAGGCATACTTTAATCTTTGAGGTATAAATGACGTTTTAAAATTATGTGTTAAATATTTTTAAAGTTTCTAGTTTTACTCTTCGAGGAATTAAAATTTACAGTCTATTAAAGATTTAATGTTGAAAAGATATATAAGAAACCTAACAAACTTTATAATAAATATGAACTACTCCTCTTATTGTAAATTAGTTTTGAGATGAATCCATGAATATTAATACAACCAAAGTTTCTATTTACTAATTTTATCCATTGAAGAACAACATAACGGTTAATTTCATATTTAGAAAGTATTATTTTTTATATGTTAGTTTTTCATTTTCTCAAGGTAGAATATCCACTTTATCATGCATGGTTAATTAAAAAATTCGATCAACCCTATCCGACCTTTTTTTTAACAGAAAAAAGAAAAAAGACACCTGACCAAATTACTAAAAGCAAAAAATAAGTAAAAAAGAAAAAGAGGGCAAATTTGAACATAGACGAATATGAGAACGATTTTTTTTTCAACTCCAATAATATGTAGGACAGAAATCCAAAATTTTAATTTTTAGTTCAATATATGCAGTCGAGTTATGCTCGAATTGGTAACAAAAACGGAGAGAGAATATGTTCAGTATTTAGAGTGATTGTTGAAATTTTGAAAAGAAGTTAGGTTCTTTTGGAGATTTAAAATGTTTTGAAAGTAATATTTTAATGGGTGGATCTTTTATTCAACTAACATCCATCCATAATTTTAATTAGGTCAGATGAATTAGATGTTTAAATTAAAATTGATAGATTAGACAATACTTAAATTTATTCTATGCTAGTAAATGGAGGGAGAATTTGAGCTTGTCAATTTCTCTTAATCAAACCATCCTAGAAATCCACGTTATTATATGTTGTCATTGATCCAAAAGATTTTATAATACGCTATTATTAGTGTATTACCACGTGCAATGCACGTAAATTTTTTTTTAATTATAAGGTAACTTAAATTTTATATAATTTCACGTAAAATATTTTAAGTATAATTATTTTTAAAAATAATTAAGATTAATTTTTTTATATATTTATTATTATTCACAGCTAATTACTAATAATAAAATGTACTATTTATAATTAATTGTTAATGATATATTTTGTAAATAAATAAATTAAAAGTAAAGGAAAAAATTATATATTAATAAAAAAGTAAATATGTATTTTAATATTTTTATTTTTAAATTATTTCAACYTAATATGGGTCCTTTATTTTATTTTTTTAATATTTTGTTTGTTTATTAAATATTTGTTTAGAGCGTTATATATGTTGAATTTTTTAACTAAATATAAATTATTTTATTGATTTAATTTTATATTATAATTAAAATTATTAAAGAAAAATTCTTCAAATTATATTATTAGAAAATAAAATGACCAAAAGTTTATATTCCATCTTTTAAGATTCTATACAAATTATTGTTTATAATTAATTTATTAATTAAACATTTTTTTTATGTATTGACTTCTATGATTGTTTTTTTTTTCCAACAATAAGAACATGAGCTTGTAATTATCTATATTTTAAACAAATATTCTAAATAAAATTGCTCAAAAAAGAAACATTCCAAATAAAAAAAGTACACTAAACAATAAAAAATCATTAGTAACAAAAAGAAAAATCCAAATCCTAAACTAAATAAAATTGCTAAAAAAAGAAACATTCCAAATAAAAAACACACTAATTAAAAATAACAATAGTAACAAAAAAAAATCCAAATACTTACTATTATACACTCATCTTTTAGAGTAAATATGCTCATTCTTGAAGATTGCTTGACATATACTATTATTCAACTTTGTAAAACTGTGGAATGGTAATGTCACAAACCTAGTATTCGAGATATGTAGATTCAACATATGCCTCCCTTGCAACTTGATGAATGTGTCACAAATATCTCGAGATGTTTTCATGATTGAATCATCTTTGAGAGATGTTTGAAGGAACTAAGAATAAAAAAGTATTGAAACTTGTGAAAAACGTGTAGAAGAAAGCCTATTTTTATAGTAGTAGAGGATAAAACGTTACAAAAGCGTTTCAAATTCTAAAACTCTTGAAACTCTAGTATGAATTTTAATTAAAGAAAAAATTAATTTTATGTTGTTGGAAAACTTTTTGCATTCTAACCTTTTATATTCCATGCATTTATAATATGAATAATTAATAATTAATAATTAATTTAATATTTGTAATAATATATTAATGGTATAATTTGTAATTTGTAAATTTAGTAAATGGCAAAAGTGTCCAAAAATGTTTTTCCTACCTCCTACCTTTTTGATATAGTATAGATATATATATAGATGCTAATAATTTATAAATACATACTTTAAAATAAATTATCAAAATTTATGTGATATATAATACTTGAAGCGATTAGCGAACCACCACAAAACACAAACTTTCTCGGACGAAAAAAGTGCGACTTTATTTTTAATGTGAAAACAATGACCGCTCTAGATACCCCAATCATCATTATAAAAAATAGTGATATTTACGGATAGATTTGTACTCTTGTTTAGATGGATCATCAAATAAATAACTGAAGTGTAGCGTATCGTTTCCTATACATAAAGTACTCAACGAAAGTTGCTGCCTTCACAATCATAATCGAATATTATAATGTAGTCGTGAAGAACCATGTCCAAATTTTTAATTAATAATCATTTTTAATCAACACAATATTAGTAGTTTAATAATTGAGTCATTATGAACAGTAATTTGAGATCACTGTCCATTTTGTTAGTAGTGATGAATAATTATTTGGGATAATAAGATACCATAGATTAAAAATGTTCCTTATAGTGCTCCACTTCANGTACCTCTTCAATGTGGGAATCAGCTAATCTTGTTTGTGGGAATAAAACAGATTTGTTTTTATTTTTTTGAAAATAATTGTTTGTATATTTTTGGGGGAACAAAAAAAGAATGCCAATGATTTTCATTTGTTCTTTGAAATTGATTGATATGTATATCCACAATTAATAATATGCATAGGTCACCAAGATCATATATATATCTAAGTTAACATATTTTAGATATATATAACTTTTTAAAAAATTGCAAATTATTTTCTATTTTTAAGAAAAAAAATTAAGCTGTGTATAAACATGGTAATTTAGATAATTGTTTTCTAATAACTCCAACAAAATATTCATTTTTAAGAGTATAAATGATCAAATTAAGTATTATAGAATTGCTTCTTAAGTTTGTAAGACTTTATTTTGAGATTGTTGACATTTAATGGTTGTGCGTGGCTATAATTATCATTAATCAATTATGCATAACGTTGTATTGATATTTAATTTCAAATTTTTCTATAAGATAATTATTTTAAAATTTCATATCATTTAAATTAAAAGTTACATTTTGTTTATTTTAAATTATTTGATAAAGATTTAAAAAAATAAATACAATAGTAAAAAATAATAATAAAGAAGAGCGTTGAAGCAATAAATTAATTCTAAAAAAATTCTAAAAATTGAGATATAAATAAAATAACATTTTTTAAACATTTCTCAGTAAATACGTCAAGTTCTTACCAAAGGTAAATTCCAAAGCTACTATTATACGTCTTAACCAGATTTTCCGCAGTAAAAATTTTTTACTCTTTATTTGGTAAGTAAAACTAATTAAATATATACATTTATAAGTTCAAATTAAAAATGGAAAAAGTTGACATAATCTGAATATTATATATTATGATATCATTAGTTTATCAAAAAAATAAGGAATCAAAATAAAGATAGATCAAAACGAAGTGGATAATATATTCCACGTACGTAATATATTTTGAAGGAAAAAAAGAATCCATCTATCCATTTGGCCATAAATTTCATAGATTCTCCATCTTATTAGAATCGAGCCGCTACAAAAAATTTTACCATCCTAAATATTATTAAAATTATATTCAAATCACGTCACTATTAAATTTTCATTCATGGATATTTTCATTTTCATGAGACCGACATAAAAAGTGAATCGACATTTCTATGTAGTATCGTACAAAATTAAAAAAAAAATTTAAAATATCACTAATGTAGAGTGGACAGAATTTTAAATTATTTTATGTTTTTTAAAACTAAGCTTATAAATTCTTATTCTTTTGTTTTACCATATAATTTTTTAAAATGTTTTAAAAGATTAAGTCAAATTTTAAAAACTAAAACAAAAAGAAGTAAGAAACGTAGGACCAATTTTTAAAGACAAAATATTTATCCAATAAACTTTTGAACGAGTTGAATTATACTCAGATTGATAAAATAATAATAATAAAAGAGAATATGTTAATTAATACATATATTATTGCTTAAATTTTTACATGGAAATTGGAACGAAATGAAAAAAAAAACTAACTAACTAACTCATATATTATTAAATTAATTTTCCCATAGAATATATATATATTATAGACAAGGAATAATACACATTAGCCACCATCACCCCATCATAGGGTTTAGGTTGAAACAAATTCAATGTCTTCAAACCAACATTAATAGAATTTCTAGAGAATAAAATATGTGTTTTTTAGTCAAAATTAGTATATTGTCTCAAAATTTAATGTCTAGCAATAGAGTTCTCAGATCCTAAAAAGATTATCACGTGCAGTTACTGCAAAGTTGTTTAGCGTTTGATCATGACCAAAATTTAGTAACGAAAAATTCAAATACTTAAATATTGAATAATAGATCATCTAATTATTACTCCAAATAACTAAAATTTGGCCATCGAGCTTCGTTGGAAACATTTCAGAACATGCAACTCTCATTTATGTTTGTACCGTTAAACAATTATTTATAAAAGAAAAAATCATCTTGTGAATCAAGCTAAGGGAGTAACTTAATAAATTTTTCAAGTTTTTTTTTTTAACCCAATAGCTTTTTGGCTTTTTGCCCATATAACCACACAAGCACTATCTGTATCCATCAAGACTCAAACCCTAAAAAGACCGTCAATGATTTTTGGTATTAAACTCACCCAAAGATTCAAACAAACCCGTAATTTCATGATAGGTGATACTACAAAACTCCATGTTGTATCGATGGACTGCTCGTTTAGAACCTCGAGTTTAGCTATTGGTATCAGCAGCCAAGTTTTGAGGGGGAGGAATAAGAGATTTATGAGAAGGATTCAAGAAATGAGAAGGCAAATAGGGTGGGAATGAAAGATGAATTAGTATCCACTAGAGGATTTGGGAGGAGAATATGAATAAATCCAAAACCTCTTTTTTCTTAGCCTTTCTCTCTCATTCACTACATATTGCCCATATTCCCAACATTCATTGTAATCAACTTCTCATACTTAATTCCCCTCACCACTACTTTATCCAAAATAATAAATAATAAATAAATCTTCCCTTTTTTTCCACGTAGTAAATATAATTCATGTGTCATCATTCGAGAATAAGAACAAAGAGATAAAATCTAGAAAAGCACAAGGAAATAAAAATTCGATTACTGGAATCTTTTTTTTTTTTTTTCTATTAGGGTATTTTTGTAACTTTTGCAATAAGGTTTTTCTTTAAAGCTTTAACTAAATTTTTAAGAGAGATTGAATATTACTCCGGTGAGATAAGCTTAATTTCGATCATTATTAATATTAATAAATGTGAGTTTGTGATTACTTTTGAAATTAAAAATGTGTTTTTAGTAAATGAAAACTAACACAAAAGCATACTCTCGATCTTAAAAGCTATGTCTATGTATGTATATATTAAAATAGCATGATCTTGGAAAAATATTTCTGGACAATTTTGTCCATTTCTTAATTTATTAATTTACCAATTATGTCATTAACAATTTATTATAAATATTAAATTAATTATTAATTATTAATATTAATAATAATAAAATGTATATGATGTAAACAAGGTTAGGATACAAAAAGTTAGAATACAACAAGTTTTCTATATCATAAAATTAAATTTTTTTTAATTACAATTCATATTAGAATTTCAAAAGTTTTGTAATGCATTGTATCTCCTACAACCATAAAAACATATTTTCTTTCCCTAATTTTTCACAACACCTGGTTCTCTCAAAACAATGCTCTAAAAAATTATTCAATCTAAAAAACATCTCATAATCATATTGGTGGCATATTCATCAAGTTGCAGAAAATACATATGCGTCGAATCTAAATCTTGGATCCAAAGTGTTAAGGACAACAGTATTTCGACTTTGCTTTTGGTTCCACCCAAAATGTCTCATACCAATAGAGAATAATTGTCCTCTCTTGTGATTGATCACTTCATTTAGTCAATGTGGGACTTTGTTTGCAATTACCTTACAAACCAACCCAACACAAGGCTTGCGATGTTATGGTTCCATAATTTATGAGGTTAAATAATAGTAATTGTCCAACATGAGCATATTTTATAAGTGTATAGCTAAAATTTGATTTTTTTTTTGTTGCTATTTTTTATTATTATTTTATAATTAGTATATTCATCTATTTAGAATTTTTTTAAAATAATAATAATATATTGATAAAAAAGAAAAATCAGTCATCAAAAAGTTTTTAATTAATTGTAAATAGTTAATTAATAAATTAATTATCAACAATAATTTGTATGAAATCTAAAAAGCTGGAATATATAACTTTTTGTCTTTTCATTTTCCAATAATATAATTTAAAGATTTTTTTAATAATATTTAGTATCAATTAAAATGTTTAACATACAAATGTTAGCTTGAAATTTCTTTAAAATTCTTAATAAACAAACAAAATATTTTTTAAAAAATACTGGGCCCAAGTTAGATAAAATAACATTTTTAAAATAAAAAGAATAAAGTATTTATATATCTTTAATCAATATATTAAAAATATGAAATGTAACTTAAAATTCATAAAAAAAAAAAAGTAGTACGAAATAATGCAACTTTTTTTTAGCCAAAAAAAAACTATTATTATGGGTTACATTGGAAAGAAAATTAAACCTGCAGGACTCAAATAATCATGTTGGGAATCCCTCAATCCACACGAAATAATGCAACTTAAATACACTCATAAAGATTAAATTAGTAAATTAGTAAAATAATTTATCTCAAGTTATAAAGTTGAATATATAACAAAATGTTTGTTCGAAAAATCTTTAGAATTTTTAATAAATAAACAAATATTTATAAAAAAAATTGTAGACTTAGAATAGGTAAAATGATATTTTTAAAATAAAAAATATTAAAATACGTACCCATTTTTTTTATTAATATATCAAACCTAACGAAATGTAAAAATAAAAGTAATAAGTGGTATGAGATTAACTCGATATTTGATCAAATATTTTCATTTTAAACGTATTTTATTAATAATAATAATTCTTTTATTTTTATTTTTAATTTTTTATAAATACACTAATTATGAATAATAAAATAAATTTATCAATAGAAACAACTTATGAACTTTTTATAAATTTAAAGCCCATATTAATTTTATTGTTATAATATAAAGTAAAGTTAAAATAGATTGACGTGCACGTACTGATAAACTACACTACAAAAAGTTATAATATTTGAAATATATTTTTGAACTATTTTATCTCTGGTAAATTTTAATTTACAAAACATGTCACATATATATAGTTAATTACTATTAATGATTTATAATTTAATTTTGAGTCCTAAAATGTGATTTAGAAAAGTCAGAATTCGAAATTTACTCACATTCAATAGTTATTACCTTTAACTATATTATAATTAATAATGTCAAAAAGTCTTAAAACACTCCGACGATCAAGTTAATTAGTAATTGGAAAAGAAATAGGAATAAGACACCAGAGGTATTAGTGACAGATTTTTCAATTATCTGGTGAAGATGAAGGTCCCTCTTTTATAGCCTCTAGGGCCGACCAGGAAGGACAACGATTAGAGTTGGCAAGGACGTCGCGCGCTGTACGTTTGGTCAAAGGGGAGTGCGCTTCTAGCAGGTGCAGGGTGGCATCGCCACCTGTGGCTCTGGGCATGTCGTCCGCAGCTGCAGAATATGCTCGTCGTACCGACAACATGCGTTCCCAACTACAACTACGTACGATGTGTAAGCGCATGCGGTCCCTTGTTCCCTCTAGGGTGGACATGTGTCCTGCTCGGCAATGCCTGCCTTAGAAAGGTGATGGTCAGTAGTCCCTAGCTCATAGAGGAGCGGATGCGTGTCTTGTTCGGGTTTCACCCATAGCAAAATATTTTATAGTTAACCATATTTAATTATAGAATTTTACATAGGTTGAAATTTTAAGAAGCTTTATAACTCTATCACTCTCTTATTATAGAAAGAATTATTCCATCATTTCTTCTGCTAACAATACTAGCTAGCTCTATTTTATTTTATCTACTTTTGTTGGCTCATTTCCTTCCTTTATCAAAATTTCTTAATCTCTAAAGCAACTCAATATGGTATATCGAGAGAGTATGGGATATGAGAATCCATATATAAATTATAGACTTGAGATATTATAATTCGATTTTAAAATTTGGTGCTTGTCTTGCCAAGTAAGAAGTATACATATATATCTTGCTTTAAAAAAAATACATATATATATATATATATATCTTAATTTTCTTTTTTGATTATTATTATTATTATTTTACTATTAGTGGTATTATTTTTTCTAATTTATTTATGTTATTATAAAATTAAGTTAAATTGAAAATACTCGGTGTATTTACCTGTGGTATCAAATGTGTATTTATTTATTTATTTATGAAAAGAACTTAAATATTAAAAATATCTCAATGATTGTTTATTATTCCTCTAACCAAATGTCTAATTTGCCACCACAAGGCAAAATGAGTAGTGTGTACATATACAACTTTGCTAAAGAAATTAAAGAAAAATTTAAAGTGACTTCAAAAAAAATCAGAATCACATACACATAATAAATTTCTCTCTCCTCATATATACTAAAATATATGAGAGAGAGAGAGGTACAGTTCTTAACAAAATAATTCAGATCATACCAAAGAGAAAAAGATTGAACAGCAAAAAATCAATGAACAAGATTCCCTCAAGAGCTGTATAAATATCAGTTCCCCCTCCCACCTTTTCTCTAGTAAGAAAACACAAAGTTTTCTCTCTCTCTCTCTCTCTCTCTCTCTTTTCCTGAAAAATAGTTCCATTTTCCTTCATATTTTCCCGGGAAAATAATGGGAAAGCTCAGCTTGAGCTGCTGCAATGGCTTCCTTGAAAATTCAAAACCTTACTTCGCCATGATATCCTTACAATTTGGATATGCTGGCATGAACATCATCTCCAAAGTCTCTCTAAGTCGAGGCATGAGCCATTACGTTCTCGTCGTATATCGTCATGCCTTCGCTACCGCTTCCATTGCCCCTTTCGTTCTCTTCTTCGAACGGTAAATTTCTCGTCAACTCGTAAAGGAAAAAGGGACTTTTTTTGTTTCTTTTCATATAAGACTTATTTGTTTATTATGTTTATAAATAATCTTAACATTTAGCCGAACGAATTATCAAACAGGTCCTTAATTATTTATTTATTTATTTTATTTTTATATGCGAATGAAAACTCACCTTAAATGAAATAACTTTAATTTTTACCTTTTTCACTTTTTATTTACAGGAGGGGACAGCCAAAGATAACACTCAAAGTCTTCACTCAAATATTTGTGTTGGCTTTGCTTGGGTGAGTAATAAGTTTTTTGAAAGATCCAGTTTGATAATGACTTTTAGAATATTATACAAATATAAAACCAAACAAATCAAATTTTCTAAAAGTAAAAAAATAAAAATGATTATCAAACGTACGCTAGAAACTGCAACATTATTTACAAATCGTTCCTTTTTTACACTTTTTGCAGCCCGGTTATCGATCAAAATTTCTACTATGCCGGGTTGAAATATACTTCACCGACTTTCTCTTGCGCCATGAGCAACATGCTGCCCGCAATGACATTTGTGATGGCTGTGATCTTCAGGTACAGTTCTTAAAAAATAAATAAATAAAAAAATCACACTTGTTTTTATTCTCTAAATCAAAAGCTAAAAAGTTCTGTTTCGTGTTTGTTTGGTGGGAAAATGAAAAGGATGGAAAATTTGGACATGAAGAAATTGAGATGCCAAGCAAAAATTTTGGGAACTTTAGTGACAGTGGCAGGAGCAATGTTGATGACTTTGTACAAAGGGCCACTTGTTCAAATGGCTTGGTCTAAGCATTCTTCTAATTCTTCCACAAATTCTGATGAAAATAGTGCCAATAAAGATTGGTTTAAAGGCTCCATTTTCCTCATCATTGCCACTCTTGCTTGGGCTTCTCTCTTTGTCTTGCAGGTATTTTCATTTCATTTCTCTCCTATATTGTTTAATTGCGGGAACCCGAAAAAACCCGGGTCTTATTTTGGTGGAACGGTTCTTTGGAGGATGTGTTTGGGAAAGTTGTGTTATAAATTATTCATTTGAGCTTTTTGGACTCCTGTATATCAATATTCATGGGGCTCTGATACCATAGTAGCTCATATTTATTATAAACATCTGTAAGGTCATTTTTCTTTTCAACGTGGGATCTTTAACACGGATTGCTCTACTAGTGATTATTTCATACAGCTGGCCTACTACTCTTATACCATGTTAAATCACACTAATCAACTCAAAAACTTTAAGCGAATAGTTTACGATAAATTTAGTCTTTTATTGATATTTGACAAACTTTTTTATAACAAATCGAAAGTTTTGATTGTGCAACGTGGAAATCGGGTTCTTCAACATTATTTTTGAAACCGCGCTAGTTTTTTGGATCGGTTTTGTAAGGATTGTGTGTGTGTGTTTTGCTTTGGGGCGCAGAATCAGGCATTGAAGACATACAAGAACCATCAGTTCACTCTCACCACACTGGTGTGTTTTCTTGGCACTCTTCAAGCCATTGCTGTGACATTAGTAGCTGAGCACAAAGCTTCTGTTTGGAGAATTGGTTGGGACATGAATCTCCTCGCCGCGGCATATGCTGTAATCTCTCACTCTCTCGTTACAATAACGACGACTCATCTAATCTTTATCTCTATAATAATATGATATTGTCGTTCTAGTGATCTTACTTAGAAATATCGATATGCGCACATTTTACAATGGAGGTTAACTAGGTTTTTTTCGTCGAAAGATATTATCGTTTACGTAAATTATGATTTTACTTTCACTTTTGTTCTGATCTAACGTGAGACTTTCATCACAGTTACGACATATTTCACTAATTAGAGCGGATTTTTTATTTTTTATTTTTTGTAGGGAATTGTGACATCAAGTATTTCATACTATGTACAAGGGCTGGTGATGAAGAAGAGGGGACCTGTCTTTGCAACTGCATTTAGCCCTTTGATGATGATCATTGTGGCTATCATGGGCTCTTTTATTCTTGCTGAAAAGATCTTCCTTGGAGGGTAAATAAATAATCTTTTAATTGTTATCTTTTCATTTTAATATCTCGTATTTTTTGCTAATATATATATCTTACAATATTACATTACAAATAAGGAGAGAATGAAAATTCGAATATATAACTATTATATATTAAGGAAGGTGATGGAGCATGCTGTGTAAAAATGAATCTTTGGAATAAAAATCTCTACTAGGAATATATTATTTTATATAAGAAGAAAAAAGAAAAGTACCAAAAAAAGTACTTTTTTGCACATCAATTAAATTGTGAGCATATAAGACATTACCATAAAAATTCTCCATTAAATTTTGATTATAAATTTGGTTTTGATGTGACAGAATAATAGGATCCATCTTGATAGTATTTGGGCTATATTCAGTCCTTTGGGGGAAACACAGAGAGAATTTGGAGATCAAAAGTGCTTCTGCTGCTGCCGATGATGAAATACCAGAAGCAATAAAAGCTAATTCTAATCCTAATTTACAACCAAATAACAATAATAATGGAAATATGGGACCAAACAAGCCCTCTAATTCACTTTTTATTACCATTTCTGACCCTGAAAACCCCATCAAACCCAACCAAGTCCCAAGAGAATGATTGAGGGGGAAATTAGGGGTGTTGGAGATGGGCATTTTTGTCTTTTCGCATATTATCCCTCCCTCTCCTTCTCTATATTTATGGTGTTTGAGTACTTTGGGTTTAGTGATCATATGTGTACTAATGGCAATATATATATGTATATTTAGTTAATATAAGTTGTGATCTCTCAAGGGTTTTGTTGTAATTTTATCGGGCTGAAATTCGATCATGAAACGATTTTGTTTTTAGCTTTTCTTTGTTTCTTGAGAAATAGAGTGTTTATAAATATTCATATTTATTTGCGTAAGCTTTCAAAAGATGGAAAAAAAAACAAGACTCAATGTTTATGATGACCTCAAGCTAATTTTTAGAAAATTGGCCAAGATTATTTTAAAAGTCATTACTGCTAGAAATGTTAAACGTCATTTTTACTCTTTTCTTGAAGGTCAGCGATTTAATACATCATCCCCACATTTGTTATACTAAAAAAATCATTACAATTAAGCGAAGAAATATCCATAAATAAGTTTATACCTTTAAATATATATATTAAAGGCAAACTACACTTTTCCAATATTGCACGTCCCCCTATAAATGGCAAGACAAATTAAATTTGCAACATAAGCAATAAACAAATCACAGCCTAAATAAATTACAATTATAAGATTAATTTTTCAAAAAAAAATATTCAACTTTATGCTATAATACTCTAGCTTACCTTAAGGTCCATGGAGGGGTAAAAGAGTGAAACCCAAATGAAACCTAAAGATCAATTAAAAGCATAATTTGTTAAAATAATAATATTATCAATTAATAAACTGGCTTTAATACATTAATATTCTATTATTGTAATTAATTATATAAGATACCCTTTTTTTAGTCCCTTTGTATCAATATGGTGGAATTTGCTGACATCTTTTGATTCAAATTCCAAGGGAATCAAATTTGTTATGCTGTTCAAATCCTAGTGGGTTGACCTTTTTGTACATAAATAAATAAAATAAATAAATAAATATATGTGGTTATTTGGTAGATACTCCTCTTCTTGAGTGCACAAATTGCATCTCAAGTTTGCATTTTTTTTTTTTTTTGCATCTGATTCCTCCAAAAAACACCACCAATTTTCTTTGTTTATGAATTAATTGCATTCTCTATTTTAACATTTTTATAGTAGTAATTTACCTAGCTCTCTCTTTGTTCAATTAAAAAGAATATTTTCGAGAATAAATGTTCGTAAAGATTAAAGAACGTTATCTTTATGTTTATCAAGCGAAGATATATATCGATCATATAATATTTCAATAGGATACACTTTAGTTCCTCAAATTTAATATCTTTATTTGATTGCTAAAGTTCCTCAGTTTTTAAATATTTTTTATTTTAGCTTCTAAATTTTACAAAATTAAAAAATTATTTTAATGATTATCATTAATTTATTATTAATTATTTATACATAACATAGTGTCGTAGGTGAGGTGTCCACTCTTGTTCCAAAAACTAGTTCAAAAACTTTTTAAAATATCTACAAAAATATATATATCCTCAAAATATAAATACTTATAAGATGAGAATTATTAACTTAGTGTAAGAAGTATACAAATGTATATATTAATTCAAATAAGCTTTATTAAATTTCTTAATTTTCTTGATTATTAAAGAAAGATATCCAATGCTTAATTTTTTCCCTTCTTTTTTCCTTTTTTTTGCATAAACAAATATATAAGCAAAATAGCAGCTTCATCGTGGAAGAATCTGAATCTTTACTTTAATGTATCAACTTATCATATATATTATTCCTTATGAAGTTGTAAAACGTTGTCGTTTTCAAAGCATCATATATCAAACACAAATACAAGTTTGAGATATAAAATAGATCCACATGTTCCTTTAATTGATTATTTAATTATCATATATATATGTGTATTTTCCATTTGATATCTTTCTAGTATTTTATTGACCTCATAAAAATCTTTAATTATTGATATTTGAATATGTAATTAAGTTCGATTTTCTTCATTTTCAATAAACATTTTCAAAACCCTAACTAAATTCCAAATACTCTTGAAAAAGTAGTTTTCAAAACTTTATTTTTGCTTTTTAAATTTGATATGGATTTTAAAAGTATTTTAAAAAGTTAAAAGATAAAAGCAAAATAAAGTGATATGCAAGAGACAACCAATTATTTACTTATAAACTAAGCTTTAAAGTTAAATTTATAGGTAAATATCTATACCTTCATTTCATTATTTAGGTTTAAATATCATTTCATTTTAGTTTCTATACTTTCAAAAAACTTCTATTTTGATTTTTTACTTTTTAAGAAGTAACCATTTTGGTCTATATTTGTAAAATTTTATCTCAAATATTATACACCAACAAAAATTTTAATATAAATTTATGGTTACATTTCATGGAATTTAGTGGGTGAACTATCATGTTAAAATTGTAATCGAAAAAGTAAGATAAAAATGAAAATCAATGGACTTAAAATGGTCACTATTTAAAAGTACAATAGACTAAAACACACGCTTCGAAAATAAAGGACTAAAAAATCATGAACTACGACAAACCAAAATTACTGGACCAAAATAATAATTTAACTCAATGCAATAAAATGTCTTGATCAATATTATAGTCCTCTGAATAAACAACTATTCTTTTTGATTTTTTGATTTATTATTATTTTTGAAAAAACGAGTAGGAAGTACATATAATCTAATATATATATATATATAATTCATTAGTATTTGGAAAAGAAGGAAAAGGGAGAGAATATATTCCATACTTTTTCAAACCAAACCCAAAGCTTTTTTTTTTCTTCTTCTAATTCTCACCTTAAAAGTAAAAGGTATGCTCCATTGAACATGGAATTGTGTAGGCATATGGCCAAATAACTCATGGAAACACGTTTTACAAGGATATTTTAAAAAAAAAAAGTTATTGATTTTTTTAATTTTTTATTATGAATGTTATATTTTTTGGAGAGTGCTATTTAAAGTCAGGCTTATATTTTATAATATGATTGATCGGGTTTTATCTTTATGAATAATAATTTAAGCACAAACTTTCCATCACAATTTTATTAAACCGTTCTTAAAATCATCGAAATCGTGATTGTGAATTTGTGATTACTAATGAAGAAAACGAAAAATATACCAACGACTCAAATTTTACATTATTTTGAAGTAAGATAAATGTAGTGATAGAATATTGAATCTCTACCCTTCTCAACTAAAGGTATGCTTAGCTTGGCGAATTTTGTCACTCCTTTATTAATATATATCTTTAACTTTGTGGATGGTTATAATTTCAAATTTATTTTGTATTTTATCAGATATTTGTGTGGAATAATCCTTAAGGGTACAATTGGAATTAGGTGAAGTTGCATTGAAGGAATATTGAAAAATTTTAGCTTCTCACTTTATGAAAATTAAAAATTCAACAAAAGCTAGTGGGAGGAAAAGACAATATAACTAGAAAATATGTGGAAATAAAAAGTATTAAAGATATGGGAAAAATTCAAACTCAAATATTGTAAACTCTAACAAGATCATTTTCTAAAGTCTTGGCTAAATTAATTGAAGTTTAGAATCATTTCTAAGAGGAAATTAGAAAATAAAATAAATTTTTGAATTTTTTTTTCTTTTCTTATATTTATTTAATTTACTTTTACTAATGACCTATTTTTAGCTATTTTTAGAATAGTCGAGATCATTATTCTTCGTTAGACTTATAAATAGTATATTGATCATATATATATATACATATATTTGTGAGTTAAAAGATCAATAATTGACAATATTAAATAATAGAAAGATAGTTTAAATTTACAGTCATTGGATATTTATTACAGAGAGAAATATATATACACACGTAAATATATTAAATGGTTGGAAAAGTTTGACAGTGAATTATTATTCACCAAAAAGGATATACTTTATTTTAAGATCAAAATCAATTTCTTTTTAATGAAAGATTGAAATAAATTAAAATCTTACGTTGAACTAAAAACAAACAAACAAATATATTACTCCACTGTTTAATATTTTTACCTTTGCAAAATATATATATATTTTGTGTGTTATTCTATTATCCATGGCAGGAGACCTTGGCTATAAAAGTTAGGGCTTTCAGCAATGGAATATTTTCGTTCTTGAAAACTATTTTCGTCGCTGAAAATTATTGACAACAAAAGTGTTTTTATCGCAAAAAACATCTCGTCGAAAGTCTGTCGCCAAAGACAAAATGCTGCTTTAGTAGCATAATTTGCAACGAAAATATAATTTCGACGAAAAATAGATTACATCACCATTGCGATGCGACGTATTTTATTTTGATTTGGTATTCTTTCCTATTCACGTTGATTGATCTCTTTGACAACATGAGCATAGTTCAACGGTTAAGACAAGACGTCTTACTTCTTCTTAAGGTCGAAGGTTCGATTTCCTTGCCCACATTTGTTGTACTCATAAAAGAAATTATTTATCCCTTCCTTTGTTAGCTTTTATTTTATGGATTTCTTTCTTCTTCTTCTTTTTACTTTTTCCTTTTGAATTAATATATGATTTTCGTTTTTTTTCCCTCTCAATTTTTACAAGTTGTCTTTTTTACTCTAGATTACAATCCTCAATTTTAAGAATTTGGTTATTATATCTATATGTCAATGTCGAAATTCATCGTTTTGAAACACACGGAGACCAATCTACAAAATTTATTGATAATCAGCTAATATTTGCACTTTTAATTTTTTTTTATAAGAAAATTATCTCATAGTATCATGTGACAGATGGATTTTTTTAGATATAATTTTTTGAATTATAAAAAGAAAAAAGGTGTGAAAATGAAAGAAGCAATTAAAAAGCACATTGGATTGTATAAAATAGTTGGAAAACATATGATTTGATTACTCAACATTGCCACCATATATACCACACTACTAACATTTTTTCCTTAGTATTAAAAGCCTAAAAATCATATCTATTATTGCATCCAATTATACTTCAAAATAATTTTTAATGATTTGGTATTATTTTATATATTTTCTTTATTAAATTACTACTAATCCTAGATCACAATAAATTTGATATTTTCAATATACTACTATATTTAACAATCTCCATGCATGTAGACTGAAATATTAACATATTATTAAACATGTGGTCTATTATATGAAATGAAAATAAATCGATTCGAGCATAGGTCGGTGGAGACGAGACACTTGTTATTATCCAAAATATCAATAGTTCGACTTCACTCTCGCAATTGTTGAGTTAAAACATTGAAACTAAGATAACGCTTCAAGGACATTAGACTCTAATATCGTGTTAAATTACTTCTAGACCTAAAAATTTAAGCTAACGGTCAACTTGAATCTAGTTCGTTGTAGTTATGACACTTGCCTATACATTTGCCTATAACTCTCCCTTGGATGGTAGGTTAGAATCTTCTCCTCTTTACTTTTAATACAGTATTTTTTTAAGGAAAAAAAAAAGTTTAAGCTAATGGTTTAAAAGTAAAAAATTTTCAAAATATTTTTAACATTTTCTTCTCAACAAAGGTAAGAATTATGGTTGTTTTTGCTTGCATTTTATAAAATAACCTCAACCAAATAATATGGAAACGGTCAATGGATTAATCAATTAAATTTTTACCAACATCAACATGAACATAACTCTACTGATTAAAATATATATCTTCGAGCATAACTCTACTGATTAAAGTATATATCTCCGATCGAGCTCAAATGTCAGGTGGTGTAAAAAAAAACTGATTGAATTTTTTTGTTGGATAGCTAATTTTATGTGTTGGACAGCAATAACTCCCTAAAATTACACAGATAAAACAACCCAATAATGGGTCGATATCATGGCCATGACCAAGCACACTAAAATCTCTCTCTCACACATCTTCTTTTTCCCGATTATCACAATAATTGAATACCAATTATTTGAAAAATGAGGTCAATTTGCAAAACCACCAACCATTATTTGTTTTATCCTTAATTTTTAATTAAGGACTCTAATCAATTTGTATTTTTTATTATAAACTTCATCTTCAAAGGACATTTCGCCACAGCATTTCATCAAAATAATGGCACGCACCATTACATTTGAAGGTGATTTTTTCCTTTTTTTTTATTAATTTTTTTGTCCTTCGACAACTTTTTGTTAATAAGTTACTAATTAATTAATAATTCTAACCAAATACTCCACTTATGCAAAATTATGGTGCACTTTTCTTTTTCTTTTTTTTTTCTCTTTTTCACTTTTTTTTCTTTTTTGGGCAGGCTAATGACGTCACCCAAGTGATTGTATTTCCTTTCTTGAATAATAGTTGCACAAGAATATGAATAATAAATATCTAGCAACTATATGATAGCCAAATCACCACCATTAAGTTGTAAGTGGGTTAAAAGAATATATAAAAGTTTTATCCCTATATCCAATTTTAAATTCCTTCCTAATCTCCGTCAAAAAAAAAAAAACAAACAAAACAAAACAAAATAAAAAAAAATCATTTTTAACCTTTTAAAATTGTACATTTTTCAATTGATTTTTCTCAAGCAAATCTTTTACCATCCATAAATATCAAAAACAAAAGAAAAAAAATACCTAATGAGAAGTTGACCCAGTGTAAGAGTGCAGAAGATATCATCAAAATTGCATTATATTTGGAAGTGCAAGCCAAAACTGAAAGAATTTACCAATCAATTGTGTTTCTTTAATTACAAAGTTAAAAAATAGTCAACCAGCTCATGTTTTATTGATTTCAGTTCATTCATTTCAATTTTGATCAAATATATATAGTGGTTGGCCAAGGTCACTAAAAAATCAATAGATTCAATCTTCCCTTCCTCTTTCTTCTTCTTTCTTCCTCCCTCTTCTCACGCCATTTTGCAATTGTCGATTTTTTAAGCTTAGGGACCAAATAGAATCTTAAACCAAATCTCAACGACAAAACATGTAGTTTACCCAAAAAAAGGAATATATATATTTAGCCAAGAGGCTCTACCATTAAGGACTAATTACACAATTGTTTGGAGAGCAACAATGTAAGATATATCTCATGGTTAGCCTAATAATTGTTGATATCAGTCACACCCAAGAGAATCAGACTGTAGTATGATCAATACTATCTAGAGACTAGAACTAAGCAAGCAATAAAAATAAGAAATGCAACAAAAAAAACAGCAGGAAATGATTCTGATGAGCAGCAAAAGAATCAATATACAATGAGAATTAGAATGTATACCAGCCTGCTTCTGCTTCAGCCTTCAGCCTCAACCTCCCTTGGAAGCTGAATCATCTTTTGGAAGAGCAACATAGTTCACAGGTATTATTATGTTGGGAACTCTAACACTTTCTCTCCGATCTTTGCTGCCGGAGAACGCGTACCGGCCTGGAGTGCCCACCCGGCGACCGGGGGTCGCCACCAATGTGTTATTCTGACCCAATGGTTTTTTAGCTAGCGGCTTTGATCCATACAGTGCCTCTTGTTCCGAAGCAAGTTGTTCTTGCAACCGTTTCTGCTCCTGTTTTTACCAAAATGCTTGTTAGAACACCAAAGGGCTAACTTCAGTTTTTTGTCAAACAATGATATTAGGCATACTACAAATTAGGCATGTCAATCAACTAGCTTTGGTTCAACCAAATAAGCTTTGAATTAAAAGGTCTTTGTCAGGTATAAAATTTGTATTATGATTTCGTACACAAGTATTAAAATGATAATTTTTTTAAAAACATGGACGATCAAAATGAGCAAAATTTGAAAATATATAAATCAAAATAGAATTTAAACGTTAAAATTAACCTGGTTCTGTTCAACAGAACCTAATGATTGTGCATAAATAAATATATTCTATTTGGATTTGTTCAATTGGGCTCTCCTCAGATTGGGTTGTGAACCTCTAATTAACACTCAACTCGGAATTCCTAATACAATGGACTAGCAATTTGGACCTTATAAACGGTGGGTTGTTTATAATCGACAAAAAAATATGCTGAGGATAAAGGAAACAGATTGCAAAAGTTTGTGAAGCATCGAGGTTGTTAGATTACAAGAGAGGAATAATAGTCGAGATCTGTACCCGTGATTTTCGCTTCTCCTCTTCTCTCTCGTGTCGCAACTTTGCATCTTCCTCCAAGGTACGTAAAAGAGGAACCTGAAAGTTATAAAATCAATGTCACTACCGAAGCTACCACAATGCAAGCCCAAACCTGATTTAATGTTCCTTACCTTCTCATATGTGAAAGTAATTCCCCTTTCTGCTTCCCATGCTTTAACTTTGGTAACCAAATTTTCAACCATGGCTAATCAACAAAGTCAGCTTAATTAGTTACAAAAGGGACTAAATATGCATGGAGGATGTCTATTGCTATGATGTAGTTTAAGTAGTACTTCGTTGTCCTTGAATATTAGCTTGAGAAATTAGGTTTTCAAGTATGCGACAACTTGAAGAATCATATATAGTATACATAGGAGAATATGGAAAACTTTCATTCATATTTGGTAAAAGCAACATTCTAAAAAATATAGCATATATGGGCAATATGACATGATTCAGAAATTTAAAGAACAGGCCAAACTAAGAGCATCACGAAAATCTCACAAGGTAATTTGGTGAGGAGCGTTCTTGCTTTCTCGGCTCGTTTCAAATTCTTGTGAGCTCCTCTTCCGGCGCTGTAACGATTGTCATCCTACACAAAAGAACAGGTTAACACAGAAGCTTGAAATTATGGTCCACAAATATCTTCTGAATGCAATGAAGTCATAATTTCGATCAGTCATGTGATTTTGAAAAATCGCAACGAAGAAGCAGTAGTTTCCAAACAACTAAAATGTTTGTGGCACGTTGAAGTGTTGGGATTATGTAACAGAATCTATATTCTAGTTCTTTACAATAAAATGAACCGATAAGTTAGAAAAGTAAACGCTGCGTGTATACAAGTAGGAATATTCTCGGATCATATCACCCTTACGTAAAAAAGAAGTCTCTTAAAATAAGTTCAAAATAAGTTAGAAAATCTAAAGTGTGACTATTATTAACCTAATAGAAGCTACTTAAACTACACAATAAAGTCAAGGATAATACCAACTGCACGTGCATCACCATGAGTCTGAAGTCATATACATAAATGTGTAGCTACATATGTGTTGAAATGAAAAGTAGTAAATGCCTATGAGTCTGGAACTCAGATCACAATGGGATCTGAAAATGTACCGTCACCATAAATCGATTCTTTCATTATCAACCAGTGAAAACTAAAAGATATTCTACAGAGGAAATCGTGGAAGCACCCAAGCAAGTAGAACTCATTGTATTCCTATTCTACAAAGTTAATCAGCTTTTGAATTTTATATGTATTTACGACAGCAATGAGACATTGCAGTTTCAAAAGAAGTACAATTCTAAATCGATGACTGTGATGCTGATTTTTCCCAGATGCGGATGCAATTACAAGTTTAAGCACCATGTTGCAATCTATTATAAATCTATTCTTTCCAGACATAGTCATATATGGAGCCTTGTACCTGGTTTTCAATCTAGGCTTATAGAAGAGTGTAGCAGAACATAACGATTAGAGAGAGAAAAAAAAATCAATGAACTATCACCAATTTTAACCAAAACCTGTCCCCCAACCATTATATCCTGTTGTGGCCAGGAGGAAAACTCCTAGTCTCTAATCCAAATGCTGCTAACAAGATCTCAGTACTCACCAGAAACTGAATTAACCTCATTAAACCAGCAACCTCAAACGAGTAAAAAGAAATACTTCACAGTCGGCACGGATTGTTAAATCTGTTTTTATTATTCACCAAGTGTTATGACTAGAACAAATCTAAACGGTGTTGATTGATATTGAATATACATTTATGATTAACAATTGAAGTAAGATGTAACATGCTATTCATATATGGTAAATAATCACAGCCAAATGCATTATGTACCCTTTCATAGTCATCGAGCCACTTCTCCTCCTGCAATGCAAATTGCCATTTCTCTACTTTGTCCAAGATATCCTTTCTACTTAGAGCCTGCTCTTTAGCTTCAACAACCTGATCATCCATGCTAGAAAGTAGATCAGAAAGATTGATATTGCCTGCAAAAGTCAAGTTGACACAAAAATAACATTTAGAAGTTAAAAGGCATATTAAGAAAGTAGTTCCAATTTAACATAGATATTTAAGATATGAAGAAAGTCTTAAACCTGAATCTATGAGACTGGTAAGAGTCGTTCGAGCAGCATTGCTGTCTATATCCATGTGAACGCCTCTATATATTTCTTCAAGTTCTGTTTGCCTTTTAAAAATTAGCTCCCTCATCTTGCTGGTTTTCAAAATATTTAATCTCTCAACTTCAACTTCAACCTAGCATTCATTCAATTAAGAAAGTCGTAAATAATGTGTACCACCCAGATTCTTCTGAGGAGCCCTGGATAGAGAAAGTCAAATGATAGTCAAGAGAAAAGGCACAACCTGTTCAATGACATCTATAGCAAGACATCCTTTCCCAGACACCTCATCAATCGAAGATGACATCAAACAAGTAACATGGTCGAATTTTTTTCGATCATCAGAAGGCGCGTCCATGAGATTCCATAGCTCCGTCAACTTCTTCCCAAGAACTTGAAGCTACAGTACATGGGGTGGGGGGTGAAATAGGATGATAAATATACATGAATTGTATTATGTAATAAGAAGTGAGATCATCTGTGAACCTAGTATCATATAAAGCAGAGAAGGGAACATAACGTAAATAGATCAAGGTAAGTGCTTGACTATCTAGTATCTACCTTTAGCAGCCTCTCTTGCTTATCTTGTTTTAGAGAATGAATAACACCGGCTAGTCTTGCGAGAGTGTCATTACTGATGCTCCTCGTGGGACCACTTTTAGGATCACCCAGGCTTGGATGGACTTCATTAACAGTCCTCAAAAAATCAACTGACATTACCACCGATAGCTCATGGATGAGACTAATGTTGCTGTTCACCTTTTGCAGACGTAAATGCTGCAAAAATGGAGAGAAATAATTCAGGCGATATGTCCTATAATTCTATGGACTGCAAAAATATAGCATAAAAAATAAAAACACACACGTTCTCCACAAGACAGCAACCTTTTCACTTTGTAATTCTTGCAGATGTAGTTTAAGTTCACCCAGCTTCTTGGCCGTTAAATCACGCTCATCAATTTGCGGATCAACGTAACTTTTAGACTGATTGCTTCCTGCTATTTCTGAACATATGGATACAACCTGTGCTTGAACTTCTGAAAATTCCTTTAGTCTTTCACACTTCTTTGATCTCAATTCTTCACGAATGAGTTTTATGGCAACGACTTGCTCCTTGAGGGTGCCCCTTCCCTTCTCCAACAGAAACGATAAGTAAATAAATAATCCAACTCAAAAGGTTAAAATGGAAGTTGTAATAGAAACCACTTTGTATATGAAACAGAAATTTGAGGAAGATAAAACCCATTATGCCACAGAAACCTACTCGAGAAAAGGAGGAGAAGCCTTCACCGAGAGCAGATGCGATGCCAGCAATTTCAGTTTCTGCTTCTGCTAGCTGTTGGTGCAAATCGGCCTTGTACTTTCTCGTTTTCTCAACTTTTCTACGGTAAATATCGAGGCATTCTTGCTCAAGTTGTAGAAGCATTTTATCTCTTTCACTATCACTCTCCCCAATTTCATCCCATATAATCTATATGTCAACAAAGAATCGAGAGTTAACAAATCGAAAAATGATGCAAGAAGACAAGACTGTCAGTACAAGCTGTGAAATTACTAACGAACAAACAAGAAAGGGGAAGTAAAATTGAGTCCACATTTACACTACGACTAAACAAAATTGAGTCCACATTTACACTACGACTAAACAAAACTAACTCAATCGGTACCAAACGCGATAGGGAAGCAACGCAATGAACTAGTTCGAACCCTACTCAACACCCAGTGGGTGGAATTAGTATACAACAAAACTTAAATCAATAACATAGAGCGTCCAACAGGCTTCAATAATCAGATCGTTTCGTGAACAAGGAAATTAAAATGAAAGAGAAGAAAGATAAGAACCTGCAATTCGCGGAGGAGAGAGCCGCAAGTGGTGCGAGAAGGGGAGAGCGTGGGAGGCACCTTCGCCATTTCCGACATCAAAATACAGTAGTAAGCAGAGTTGCAGAGCAAATCGGGAAAACGAAAAAACAAATTCGGGAACCTATCGCGAAGCGAGTCCGATCAAAAAACGAAACGGATGAGCGTTACGAACAGATGAAATTCCCAATTCTCTGAAATGCGATTCCAGTGGGTCACTGGATTCACTTCTTCAATCCCTCGAAATGGCGAAGAACCCTAATAAGAATCAGAAAATTTCCGTTTCGAAAAATGGCAACTGCGGATTTTGGGTTCGGTTTTGGCGCCAAGCGCTCCCTTTGATTTTCTCTTTCAAATTAATAGATAATAAATAATTGTATAAAAAAATTATTATTCCTTTTTTTACTATTATGATTCATTTTATTCCCTCTTTTCGTTGTTAACAATACATACATTATTTTCTTCCAAAAAAATATATATATAAATATATACATACATTACTCATAAAATAAAATAAAAAATTTCGATACAAATACATATAGAGGCAAGAATCTAAACTTACGACGGATAGGAACATAGCTCAAATAGTTTATGGTATTATCAATTAAAAAGATCATAGGTTTCGATCTCCATTTCCACATGTTAATTAATTAAAAATAATCAAAATATACGGTAGGCCATTGATGTTTACCTGATCGAGGATATAAAGATGTTTTAATAGCATGGTTCAATTGTTCAATACATCACTTGTATCTCTAAAAATCAGAATTTTAAATTATACGTACTCTTATTATCGTGTCATACTAAAAAAACCACTAATTTATGTTATATCGACTATCGTTTCATTTATAAGAAATTTTTAATTTCTTAAAAAAAAGATAAATAAATAATTGGATGCCTTTATTTTTAAAAAATAGAAAGATATAACGAACATAACTCAGCGGTAATTGTCATATAATAGAGAGACATAAGTGTTTTTATAAAAGTAACTTCAACTGCTATTATTTTTTTAAGATTAAATTATAAATTTAAATGAAACTTCGTTTACTTTTTTTATATAAATTTAAATTAATTGTATCGTCAATTTCAATACAACTCGTATATGAACAGAAAAAAAAAATTAGTACGTTAAAAAATAATAAATGTCTCCTAGAAAATAATTATTGTATTATGTTTTTTTCAAAATTATACCCAAAATTTGTAACATTGTATTCTTAAAAAATAAAATAAAAAATGACTATCGTCGCATATGATTCTTTTAAAACTGATTTAATTAATTTTTTAAACAACAGTCTCTTAAATACGAATTTATAAATTTTCGTTGTACTAACAAAAAAAATTATAAATTTTCGTAAAATTATCGTGTTCCTTGTTTTATGTTACGCAATAATGTCGCATCAGTTACGTTACAGTCAAAAATCAATACGAAAATTAAATGGGCGAAAATTACGGTAATGTCAATTTTAGACGACAAAATTTCAAACACGTATTCTAGAAATAAGAAATAATAGTGATTAACAAAAATCAAACAATGACCAACTTTTTTTTTTTCAGATAATAAATTTTCATTTGTGCGATTATGTGTGTGTGTGTTTTTTTTCTCTTTCAATGTATAACATATGTAATTGTCTCTTTCTAATTTAACTTATTATATGGGTTGAAAGTTTGAATCATTCCTTTCATATTTGTAGTACTGTGTTTTACTGGTAATATTAGTTGAAATTGTTGTATCGAAATACTGTTTGCTGGCGATAGTGTGGCAGTGTGTCTCACCTGCTGTTGATGCAGAAAATTTGGCTTTTCGAGATCTCGTCAAATGTGCACCAATCCTCTAAATACAAAAAGGGGTCGGTGGATCAATGTGACGGGTAAAACAGATTGAAACTAGGACCGGTGTGACTTTTACCACACGGGCTCCATGCTTAAGTTAGTATCAAAAGTCGAGTGCAGAGAATAGGATGTTCCGACGTACCTTTTGAGTTTTGTTCATCCTTTTTTATAGTAGTTCCATCTAAATCTTAACATACCTCCACAATCCAAATTTTCAGACCCGTTACTTTATTGTGGGCCTTCGGTTGGATCGAGAATAAAGGCGACATAATGCGAGTGTAACTGCAAAACTGTTGGATGGACCGTTACAGTTGGCGTCAAGGCCTGGTCGGTGCCGAGCAATGGTCAGCCGAGAGCCGGCTCGGGCCGCCGGGTGCCGGCCCCCTTTCCTGGATCGTACTTTCTTCTCGGGCTCCCTTCTGCCTCCCGTCGCTTGGTCTCTTCTCCTTTTATCCTCCTATAACAGTAGCTCTCACTCTCAAAGTAGAAAGCTAGAAGCATGTTAAGGCTTCTATATTGAGAGTACTTGGTCGTTCCATAGATAACAATTTTTTGGGAATACCCCTTCGTGGTCGCTTCGTTTGTCGAGAAAAATTTTCAAATTGTTTATTTCTTGTTGAATCTTTAAATTAAGTTTCTTGGGCACTACTATCCGGCTTAATTTACCGTTAGTTTCTTCGTTGGCCTTGGGCTATAACTTGAGTTGGACTAATTTGCTCGCCTTCAACACTCGTGAGTTTTTAACCTATCTTGACTTTTTGCCAATGATTTTGTACCCTTGAGTTTTGTTGCTTGGCTTGGCTCGTTCGTCCTTGCTTTTTGTTTTAACCTTTCTGTGCTCATTTGCTTGCTATTTCAGCATCTCTGGAATTTCTCGTTATGGTTTGATCTTTCTGGTTTACTGAACGCTAGCTCGTCGGCCTGCTTATGGTTTGGCCTGGTTCGAGTTTCTTAACTAGCTTTTACCGTCGACTGTATTTCCTAAGCCCCCACTTGAGAAACTCATACAAAGATAATTGCTCAATTAAAATAGATAATCAATTCCTAAAATTCTTGTGACTTTATTGAATCAGAAAAGATAATAGAAAACATGCTTGAAAACATAAATTATCAAGATTGGAAAGGAGTATGCAATTATAAGAAAATCCCAACCTACGATACTTAAACATGCGGTTGCTAGCAAGTAAAATCTGAACCTACCCAATAGTTAGAAAATTAAATTTAGAAGTTAAATATTGTCCTGGGATGCAAGTTTTATCAACATTTTCACGTTGACTTAGCTTCCCTGGCATTGGCCTTTCTCTTTCTGTTAGGTTCTCCTAATATCATTTTTATCTCCCTGACAGGGGACTTGTTGTCCTGGTCGCTATTCGAGGTTGCTTCGATATATTCTTTGAGATAACCTCTCTGGATGAGGTTCTCTACCTCTTCTTTTAGATCGATGCAATCTCGTGTAGTGTGACCATGGTCTCGATGAAAGAGGCAGTATCTTTCTTTACTCCTCTTGTTGGAATGTGCTTTCATCTTTTCAGGCCATTTGAGTAGTCTATGGTTCTTTATCTTCATCAAAACCTATTCAAGTGGACATATAGTCGGGGTGTATTTCTTAAATTCCCTTTGGGAATCTTGTTGAACTGATTGCTCTCGTTTGCTGTCCCATCTCGACCAGTGTTGCTTTTCTTTGAATCTCTCATTCTTCTCTGTATGCTTATCCTCATAATCTTATTTTGAGTGGATTAATTCCACAACACTTATATACTTCTATGTGCGACTTAGTGCCTTTGAGAAATTATTTTGAGTCTTTTTCCCAAAGAAGAATAAGAGTCGCTCGTCTTTCATGCCGAACATGAAGGCCAGGAGTGATACCGCATCTGTAAGGCCTTCAACTTGCAGCTTTTCCTCGTTGAACCGAGCCACATAGTCCTTAAGGCTCTTTGCTGATTTTTGTTTTATAGAGAGGAGGTATGCCATAGGTTTGCTCCTATTTCGTCATCCGATGAACTGGGTAACAAACACTCTTGCCAATTTGAAGCCCGAGATCGATTTTCTTTTCAACTGTCGAAACCATATATGAGCCGAGCTGAACAAAGTGAGTGAGAACACTTTGCATCTAATAGCCTCCGTTATGCCATAGATGTCCATCCATTATCGATATGCATCAAGGTGGTCGACAGGGTCTGTCGATCCATCGTACTGTTTGATGGATGGTAGCTTGAATTTTGGAGGAACTTTCTCCCTCATAATCTCCTCTGTAAATGAAGAGTTCGCCTGGTCAATCATCTCTTCAAGTTTGAATTATTTGTCTTCCGTTTTTTGGGTAACCTCCCTGACTGCTAGGCTCGGCCATATGGTCTTCCTTTGTTGGCGCCAAGATGTTCTCGGCCTGATGGTTTTCTTTTGTCAGGAGTAGTACGTCCAAGGTCGGCTTGGTTATTTGGGTAGTTTTTTCTTCTGCTATGCTCCACAGATTTATGTTGTCGCGTAGTTGCTTGTTGACCCAGCTGACAAAAAACATTGGCTCTAGGCCTGTCGTTTCCTCCTATCTTCAGCTTGCTCTGAGCGTTATTGGTCGACTCTTCAACTTCTTCGACTTTTGGATTTTTGCCTTTTCGGAGATCTAGGACAGATAGGGGTGGTCTTACTTCTTGTTGCTCGAGTCGTTGAAGAAGCAGGGACATGTTTTGATGCATTCTCTCGATCTTTTCTTCTAGGGCGGCCATCTTGCGTTGATCTGGAATCTGTCGGCTCATCTCTCCTTGATCCTGCTCGGGAATTTGTCGATTTGTCTCGTCGTCAATTCTTTCGGTCGAAGGCACACCCTGTTTCGCTTTCCTTCTCGGGTGGCACTCCTCATCACATTGTCGTGGATTCGTCCTAGAACTCATGTTGATGATTTGTTTCTACTTTAGATTCTGTCTCACACCCTGTTTTTCCTCTAGAATTCCTCGGATCCTAGCAGTGCTCGACTAATCTGATCGTCTTGACTTGATCTTAGTCATCCCCACAGACGACGCCAATTGTTGATGCAGAAAATTTGGCTTCTCGAGATATTGTCAAATGTGCACCAATCCTTTAAATACAAAAAGGGGTCAGTGGATCAACGTGACCTGTAAAACAGATTGAAACTAGGACCGATGTGACTTTGCCACACGGGCTCCGATGCTTAAGTTAGTATTAGAAGTCGAGTGCAGAGAATATGATGTTTCGATGTACCTTTTGAGTTTTGTTCATTCCCTTTTCTAGTAGTCCCATCTGAATCTTAACATACCTCCACAATCCAAATCTTCAGACCCATTACTTTATTGTGGACTTTCGGTTGGATCGAGAATAAAGGCGACATAATGCAGGCGTAACTGTGAAATGGTCGGATGGACCGTTACATTTGGGGCCAAGCAGTGGTCGGTCGGGAGCCGGCCCCCTTTCCTTGCTCATGCTTTCTTCTTAGGCTCCCTTCCGCCCCGGTCGCTTGGTCTCTTCTTCTTTTATCCTCTATAACACCTGTAAAAATCCACAATGTCGAACGCAATACCGATGTGGTGCTTATTCACTGAATTGCTAGGAACATGTGAAGTGTATGGCTAACCCAATAACGAAAGTTTCGTAAGGGAACTAAGGGTCAAATTGTTTTGAGAAAAAGAAAGATACGAAAGATGTCAAAACTTCTTTTCCCGGAGAAGAAGCAATGACAGTATCTGGACCATAAGAATAAGCTAACTCTGTTCCCGCAACTGCGCTAATACAGAGGATGCTTAATGTCTAAATTATAACTCAGTTTGGAAGAGCTAAGATGAGAGCATATGCTATAGGAGAGCATTTTGGAAAAGCGTGCTCCTACAAATATGGGTCATACCATTGAATAGATTTTAACGGTCGACTGTACGAATATTATGACAGGTGAAATAACATTTACGATAACCGAACTCATACATCTGCCGAATAATCTTTGCTCGAAATGAGATAATGTACGAGCATGGGTTGCTCATCTTGGGGGCATGCATGGTTTTCCTACTTCGACCTGTCGGAAATGGAATTGAGCCCTCCACCCTCGTGGCATTCGAAAATTCTCCCACGTGTTTTATGGTATTCTGCCCATGCATAAATATATATTTTTTTAAATTACAGTAGGACTTGTAATAATAAATAATTTCACGAACAACCAACTTTTTTCTCGAAATATATTTTTTTAAGTACAATAGTAGAAGTAAATTATGTCTAATTAACTTGTCATGTGATGTTTAAAAATAAAAAAATAAAAACTTGTCATGCTCATGTCGGTACAATGATCAATTAGTTTTGATAGTTTCTCTTATTTATTAAAATATAACACAATAAACTTTAAGTACACGAATTCAAATATTTGAACTATACACAAAATTATTAATATTTCAACTGTTGAGTTAAACGGAGTATATTTCTTAATTCACTGTAGGATCATATGCATATTGAAAAAAAATATATAAAATAGTTGTAAATAGATGTTTCATGTTAATCTTTAATAATAGTTTGCATTTTAACTCTCTAAATTAATAACATGTGGAAATTTTGATTTACCTAAGGTTTGCATGACTTTTAATTTATGGTGTGTAAGTTTTGTTATTTAATATTTAATATAACGTAGGAGCTTCATAAGTTTGAATTTACTTGACGTGACTAGTTTAGATATATTAAATTGGAGTGGTTATATATCTATATCTCTTAATTGATTTATAATTATGTATTCAATACATTCATATATGTGATATAATACTTAAATATCGTTTATAATATATTGGATGTGTTTTTTTAGTTGTAAACATTATTTTCAAAATTTAAATTCAATCCACTGCGTTTTAATATTTTCATTTATATTATTTTGGTTGATAGACATTTTAAACATGTTCATACTAACCATATAAAGTTACGGAGACTTGACTGAAATAAGGTCAACTAAGTCAAGCTATTTTATTTAGTAGAAACTAATGTGTGGATGGTGGATTAAACCTTTGACCTTTAACAAATGAGTAAGATATCTTAACCGTTGAGGTAAGCTTGTATTGACAATCAAGTTATATTAAATAAATAAATAAATAAATAAGTGGGTTGGTCAGTATACGATTTCAAATACACAAAAGCACATTATATATTATTGATTAAATGTTTTTCAAAATTGAGGGATACTCAGAGTTTCCTCTAAGTGGAGCGTAGATCGGCCTCAAAATTAAAAATAGCACAGTAAAAATATATAAACGATTAAATATTAAAATAACACGAACTAACAAAAATAGTACACACGTGTATAACTCGTTAATTGACATCTGGGAAGGAAAAAGAAAAAGATATCATTTGTAGCTGAACTCGTTGAAAACTGTTTGCATCATCCAATTAAACGGCGGTGGATAAAGTGGAGTTTTCCCTCCAATTCATCTCGGCCCTACGAGGTCAAATCCCAACGAATCCTACAGTTTTCCATCTACGTGGCGAGATCTAAGAAATACTTAAGTTACATCTGCCCGCAGGGGATTAAAACCTCTTAAAGTCGGCGTGGCTAAAAAATCGCCATAATTGAGACGGCGCGTCGGCGCCATAAAATGTCAAAAGAAAGCTCAAAGTTTCTCACGGTTTCTTTCTTCCAATTGCCATCGCTCGGTTCGCTTCCTCCGATGAGAAAATGAGCTCATGCGGCGGCCCTACTCCTCTCAACGTCATCGGAGTTCTTCTGCGATCGGAGTCTTCCCGGGCCTGTAATTCCGACGAGAATTCCCGGATTCTGAGGGATTTCGTTACTCGCGAAGTCAATGCTCTCCTCTGGCTCTCTCTCATCACCGTCACTGCGGTTCTGATCAGCAAGGTTGTTGAGCTCTTCAGATTGTGGTCGAAGGCGAAGCAGCTCCCCGGCCCTCCTTGCCCGTCTTTCTACGGCCACTCCAAGGTCATTTCGCGCCAGAATCTCACCGGTGAGTTGTTGATTTGATGTGATCTGTGCGTTTTCTCTCTTCTTTCGCTTAGCTATTGAGTATGTGGTTTTAATGGCGAGACAGGAGAGTAGAAGGAGGAGGATTTAGGAAGTTGAGTTTTGCTTGCTTTGTTTAGGCTACTCCAATTTGTTTGGATTCAACAAAATTGAGTCTGATTTCCAATTCAGCTGTAATTGGATGCGATTGATGATCAACGACTCATGTGTTGGAAGCAACTGGACTGTTTTGTCATTATTTACTAATTTTTTATGAGAAATAAGTTCCAATTGATGAGATAGAATTCACAAATGCTCCCATGGAACATAAAAAAATAGCACGTTTCAATTCTTAGTAGCTCGCACCACTTTAAACCAAAGAACACTCTATTTGCTTTTTAACGGAGTCCCGATAAGGAGAGAGAGTAAACCATGACAGCTTGACCTTGGAGTGGTTTTAATCAAATATCCGAAATAACTTCGGAAAAGTTTTGCCTAGTGGAATCACAATGAAGGAATAGAGATCAGTTGGTTTACTCCTAGACATACAAAGGCGGCTCCAATTTGGTTGCGGAGCGATGGTTGGGTAGCTACTTTGGAACGCTTTTACTTTCTATGGAAACTTTGATTTCCAGATCGCTTCAATCAAAGATTTTGGGTGATCACCATCCCCCCGTACAAACTTATAAGGAATGATTTACTAGAGAATCCACCAGATGAATTTTTACAGTAGCACCTCCTATCCTGTCTATTTGAGATGTAAACATTGGTGAAGGAATCCATGGGGCCAAGTCAGTCTTCCACTTCGTGATCATACAAATTTATATAAAAATAAAAAGTTCTAGGGTCTTGCCTGCCACTCCTGCATGAATTGTTTGCCTTGAGATTTTTTGTCCTCGTTCTTTCATTGATGGGGACGAAGAAAGATAAATGATTGAAAGGACGATTAGTGAGGATCATAACCTCCTTTTAATTGCTTACATCGGTTATTAAGTTTTGTTTATTTCTACTTGGCCCCTCATAAATTAAATATATATATATACCGAAAGGGTATCTATGCATATTTTTCATACTCCATAGTTATACGAATTTTTTTTTTTGGTAAAAGAAATAATTTCATTGATGTATGAAATTACCAAAAGCCAAAGTTGGGATTACAAGAAGCACTTCCAATTAACTAGAAGGGAAGAGTAGCTATAGTGATGAAACAAAGGAGAACATTTACACCAACATCGTAAACTATAGCATCAAAAAGCCTCTCAAAAGGTTGACGTTTGTTGTTGAAAGTTCTTTGGTTTCGTTCACCCCATATGATCCAAAGAAAAGCTCGAATAAAGGTCAACCAAAGCTGTTTCTTTTGTTTTTTAAATGGATGTCCAGCTAAGGTGAACTATAAAAGAGAGGGAGGATGATTTAGTAAAGCTGTGGACCATCCAAAAGTGTTTTGTAGGAAATTCCAAAAAGCCGAAGCAAAGGTGCAAGAGACAAAAAGTTGTTGCTGTGTTTCTGGGCTGGATCGACAAATAGAGCACCACTGGTGAAATAGCCATATATGGCAACCGGCGTTGAAGCTTTTCGTTGGTGTTGATGGCATGGTGACTAAGCTCCCAAAGAAAAAAAAATTCACGTTTAATGGGTATTTGTCCTGCCAGATTGCTTTGGAAAGCCATTGAGAAGTGCCCGGGAAGGAGGACAAAAGGTCTTTAATCAGAGACCTTGTGGAGAAAAAACCAGAAGGCTCCATTTTCCAAAACAATAAGTCTGCTCCCATACCTAGTTGAACATCTGTTAGCTGGAAAGAGAGAGTAGTCCATTCAGCAATTTCATTGTCCTTTAGATCACTGTATTTTGCTTAATTAACATTTGTTGTTCACTTGTGTGGCTCCAAATGTTGATTTTTTCCTACAAATACCCGATGTTAACATCATATTGTTTGATAAATATATTATTTGATATACAATTTATCTTGATAAAAGATTGTATATTGACTTACCCTACCTTCATTTGTTTACTGCAGCTCATGTATTTTTTTCTTCAATTATTACTGGATAATATTATCACAACTCTGCACCATATCGAGCAAATAATATTGATTGTTTTCATTGTTTATGATCAAATTGAATTAAATGTTTAAAGTTTAGAATAAGAACTGTTTTATTGGATATTTCTGTCGCTCATATGCATTTGTTTATTAATCCTTTCTAGCACTTTGTGTGCTAAACTCTTTTGTCCTGCAGATTTGTTATATGAATCTCATAAAAAATATGGACCAGTTGTCAAGCTATGGTTGGGTCCCATGCAGCTTTTAGTGTCTGTAAAGGAGCCAGCGCTTCTCAAAGAAATTCTGGTGAAGGCCGAGGATAAATTGCCTTTGACAGGGCGGGCATTCAGGCTAGCATTTGGGCGTTCCAGTCTCTTTGCTTCCTCTTTTGAGAAGGTACAAGTTATTGTATTTTTCCCTCGTATTTTATTCGCACAAGGCCACAAATGTGATGGTATATAACTGAGAGATTTTTGTGGGAGCAGAAAAAGGTGGTAGCTCTCATTTAATCATTTCATGAGTAGGAAACATTAGTATAGATTGAGTCACTAAGTCGTTTTAGCTGAATAAGAATTTTATTCGTTATTTCATTTTGTTCTTGATGTTTGGAGTATGAATTGCAAACCCATTAATGGTACTCTGTAGTAATGTTTTCTTTGGGTTTTTATTTCTGTAATTGGAGTCCTAGCTACATTTCCTGTCAGAGGAAGCTGCTCTAGGCAGCGATGTTAAGCGAGGCCTTTAACATATTATATTGAATGAACTTGATTTCTAGCCTTTTTTATCATGTAATTGTCCTGTAGTAATATTAATTATACCGACTATAATTGCCTTATGCTAAATTAGTGTTTGATTATCTTATTCTGTCACAATCACAAGTACAGGTGCAAAACAGAAGACAGTGGTTAGCAGAAAAGTTAAATGAAATATCATTTCAGAGAGCTAATGGGATTCCTTCGAAGGCTGTGGATTGTTGCATGGGGAGGGTAGAAGATCTTATGATTGAAGAAAGTGTAGATTGTAATAAGGTCTCTCAACATTTGGCTTTTACATTGTTAGGATGCACACTTTTTGGGGATGCCTTTTCGGGTTGGTCTAAGGCAACCATCTATGAGGAACTTCTGATGATGATTGCTAAAGATGCCAGTTTTTGGGCCTCCTACAGAGTTACTCCTATTTGGAAACAAGGATTCTGGCGGTACCAGCGCTTGTGCATGAAGTTGAAATGCTTAACACAAGATATTGTTCAACAATATAGAAAACATTACAAGCTCTTCTCTCACTCCCAGAATCGGAACCTTCATAATGAAACCAAAAATACTGGTGCGGAGGTTGCATTTGATATTCCACCACCCTGTCCTGCTGCCGAGATGCGCAGTAATTGTTTCTTGTATGGTCTTAATGATCATGTTAATCCTAATGAGGAACCATGTGGAAATATTATGGGTGTGATGTTTCATGGATGCCTAACTACTGCAAGTCTGATTGCTTCCATTTTGGAATGGCTTGCCACAAATCCTGAAATACAGGAAAAGGTAATTGTCTTGTTTTTTTTTCCTCCTCTCTCTTTAACTTTCGTTTTTTTAATTAGCAACCAATTTTATTAAGAAGAATGAAAGATTCCAACACTAGGTTATACTAAAAAGTGACTAGTGAGGCATAAAATTTACAAGAAAAGCCTCCAATCATTAAGAATTAAAAACAATGACAAGCTTGAGAAACATTCAAAATAAAAGAACTGAAAGGAGGCACTGAAGTGAGTGACACCCCAAATTTCTTTGTAAAATCCCTCAACACCCAAATAAAAAAACTTATTTGGGCGGGGGGAGGGGGGGTGGGGGGGTGTTGATTATTTAGGATAGCACGAAAATCTTGATGATGGAAGGTAGGGAAGCCAACACCTGCACTTTCCTATCAGATGAGGCTTTCCTAAAGTGAAAACCAATGGAGTCAAGCCACCCAATCAGTAGAGATTGTGGAGATAGGGGAGGAGAGACTTAAATTGGATCCTCCCACACTGGTTGAAATACTTATGCAAGAAATACATTAATAATAATAAATAAATAATTTTCCATAGGTTTCTGAAAATGTCCTTACCTACCAGATTAGAATGCCACTCACTAAATTGTTGTCCAAATTTACTCACATTAATCATGTGTCATAATACATGGGGTTTTAAAGGAAAGTGTCACAACTATTTGGTTAATAAAGAAATATTCTTAAAAGCTTACAGGGTGTGGACCATCACTCTTTCCAATTCCTTCCCCGTAAGAATCTAGGGATGGTTGACCGAAATATTATTCCCTTCAATGCTGAAACCTTCCATAAAGTCCAGTAATTTGTCTTATGAATGCTGCTTGATATTGTGAAATTGAACTATCAATTTAATTATGAATCCTTTTTTGCATCTAATGGACTGAATATTTGGTATTCTAAAGAGTTGCAATATGTTATATTTATACAGATTAGCTCAGAACTAAATACAAAGGGCCCAGTGAAAGATCACCAGAAAAATGTTGATAACATGCCACTTCTGTTGGCAACTATATATGAGTCTGCCCGTCTTCTGCCAGCAGGGCCTCTGTTACAAAGATGTTCACTGAAACAAGGTATACCACGTCTTAATTATAGCTGGGTGGGTATTGAATACAGTTGGAAAGTTTACAGCTTCTTTATTTAAAGTAAAACCACATTGGTTCTCATCGGTCTTTCAATTAGGTGCTAAGGAAAGGGCGATAGCCAGACTCATGCTTTTTAATAGTCACAGTGCTTGTGACCTATAAAACTTTAATGATTATTTAGCTAGAAAAGAAGGAAAAAAAGGTAAAAGAACAGTTGATTTCCTCTCCATGCCTCAATCAAAATCCACGATGACTGCAATCTAAAATCGTGGGCTACGTCTGTACTTTTTATCTTTTTATGTATGCAGTTCCCTCTTACCACTAGATGCTTAATATTTGTTTTATTTTATACTACTTGATATGGCTCCAAACCACGAAACATATGGTGGTGTTCTTTCCAATGTATCCTCCCTAGATATTTTGGCACCCAATCATATTAGATTACCTTTGAGATATTGAGCTGCACGTATATGTACAATAGTAACACACTGAGCTGCTGAGTTGTAAAAGTTCCATTTTGTTTCGTTTAAATAAATTTCTTGGTAGGACTTACCAAAACATTTATAAATATCGACATGCTTAGCTAATATAAGGATGGTGGGTATGGACCTAACGTATGCTTATGGGCTATGAGTTCAAGTTTAGCTGCCACATACTTATAATTTCACATTCTAACAGTTTTTATTTTATTTTTTTTACTCTTAACGTTACTTTGTTAAATTGGTTGAGCTACATATAAACTACGCTAATCTCCTGCATATATATGGTTTCGTTTTAAATATGCTTCTTTTATATGTCACATCTTGCTTTTCATCCAAAGGAAACTGCCCCGTGATAAAGAGTAGGTACTACTTCGGAATAGTCAGAGATATCATCACAGTTAGGCAATTTCTAACCATGAGTGTCATGGTCAGGAACAAAGCATATATAACTTAAAAGACTCGGCACTTGCAATAAAAGATTTATCAGATAGTTAAATGCTTGGAAATTGTGATAGTCAATTATATGGCTGTGTTGTGGGTGCTTTTTAGCTTCGCGGGGTCCATAAAGCTCATGTCTCTCTAGCATACTGTTAAATCCTGTGAATGATTTTTGGCTTTATTGTCATATATCTACCAAGCATTGTACATTACTCCCGACCTTCATTGCTTTTTGCTGCATGTTTAGTCACCCTTTCTTTTTCTGCTGCTTCCAGATTTGGTCCTAAAGACTGGTACAACTATACCAGCTGGAACATTAGTCGTTGTACCCATACAATTGGTACAGATGGATGATTCAAGCTGGGGAAGTGATGCCAATAAGTTCAATCCCTACCGGTTTTTATCAACGGCTTGTAATGGGACTGATATGACTCAGCAACCAACACTTGCAGGTATGCTATTTCATGCTTAAATATTTATTCTACCATAATCACTATTTAACAACTCAATGTCCATTTTTGCTTGCTGCTTCCTTTGTCCTCTTCAAGGTGTGACACTCTTTCAGTCTCTGTCTTTTCATTTGAAAGAGGTCTACGTAATTTTATAGGTTATTGTTCCAAATTCCATTAAGATATCTTCAGCATCTACAAAATTCAACGTTGAGGTAGAATTATTGGACAGTTGGGTGGGAAAATTTTGGGAATTGGCTGTATTTTGATTTTTGAATATTAGGTTTGCTGGCACGAGTGACAGTGGACAGAACTTCATTTTTTGGACCTCTGTATGACTAAGGATTCAGTCATTTTCTACTCTTTCCTTGTTTCCCCACTCTCTCTCTCAACAGTTTTTTTTTAATAAGAAACAAAATATGTGTATTCAAATCAAGAAGGCCCCTAAAGGGGATACAAACAAAAGGCGGAGGGTAGAGCTAGCCTTCCCAAAGCTCTATACAATCACCGCTTTCCAATTTTGAGTAAGCAAAAGAAGATTGTAGTTACAAAAAACTTTCTTGTGTAGTAAAACCCACCAAGAAGCTAGATGCTTAATATTCACACAAAAAGAATCTAACAAAATCAACTTATCTTCAAAAAGCCGACTATTCCGTTCCTTCCATATCGACCATAAAAGAGCCTTGGCCGCACAATTCCAAAGAACCCAAGCTTTGCCCTTGAGCTACCTTCCTCCGTAACCTTCAGTAATGAAATCCTCAATTCTTCTAGGAATATAGAGAGAGAAATCTAGCAAAGAAGCTACAAAACCCCAAACTTTGGAAACAAAAGGGCAATGGAGAAAAAGGTGGTCCACTGTTTCATTGTTGCTCATACACATTGTGCACATAGAGGGAGAAAAAGTCCAATGAGGTAATTTCCTTTGAAGTTTCTCTGCGGTATTTACCCCTATATAGAACAAAGTCCAAATGAAGAATTTTACCTTCTTTAGGACTCTAAAATTCCATATCAAGCTTGCAATAGCTGAATTAAGTTTAGGAGAAGGGGACGTGAGAGCCATGAAGGCTGAATTGACTGTGAAATGGTCGGATGGGTCCGCTTTCCACCATAAAATGTCCCTTCCATTTTCGATAGCTGCACCTTCTATTTTTCCAGTGAAGTTTGCCCATCTACTCATTTCCCTTTCAAAGAGATTCCTTCTGAAACCAAGATTCCAGGTTGAGGTCTCTGCACACCAACAATCCGCAATGGACATACCTTTCTTGGAGGATAATGCAAACAAATTCGGGAAAGTGGTGGAAAGAGGGGCAGAATCAATCCATGGGTCCTCCCAAAATCTGACTTGGACCCCGAGGATATTTTGAAGAATGAGAACTTTTGAAGAGCTCCAAGGTTCCTTTGTATGTCCCTCCACGGTCTACCGATAGAAGAACCACCCAAAGGTTTTGTCCACCAACCAAAAGACTCCACACCATAAATAATGGCTATCACCCGTCTCCAAAGGCTATCTCTTTCCACTGTGAACCGCCATAACCATTTCATTAATAGAGCATTGTTCCTTAGCCTCAAAGAACCAATTCCAAGGCCCCCCTGTTTATGAGGCAAAGCCGACCAAGACCACTTCACCAAATTCCCCACCGATCTAGAAATCCCACTGTTCTATATGAAGTCCCCCATAAGCTTTTCCATAGACTTTATGACTGTTTGTGGAGCTTTGAGAATCGAAAAGAAGTATATGGGGATGCTATTGAGGATTGACTGAGCAAGAGTAAGCCTACCACACTTGGAAAGAAGCAAAGAACTCCATTTTTGGAGTCTTTTGTGCATTTTGTCCACCACTAGAGCCCAAAGACCAACTAGTGGTCTTGTGGTTCCCTCCAAGGGGGAAACCCAGATAATTAAAAGAGAAAGAATCCATCTTGCAGCCAAAAGAGGAAATCCAGAAGCTAACCTCTGTCCTGGTACAATTAACACCAATCACAGCAACCTCTGTCCTGGTACAATTAACACCAATCACAGCAGTTTTTGAGACATTCAGAGAAAGACCCAATGCCAATAAAAACACATGAATGAGACCCCACCAATTCTCCATTAATTGAGCTGAAAAGGGGCAGAAAATAAGCACATCGTCGGCATATTGGAGGTGAGTCACCTCTAAGGAACTATTTCCAATATTGGAACCTTTGAGAATATTCCTCTCATTACAAAAGTGAATTAATCTACAACGCATCACCCACAGTCATGAAGAGAAAAGGGGATAGGGGATCCCCTTGTCTTAAGCCTCTTTTGGCCTTTATCTTACCTCTAGGCTTTCCATTAAGCAACACAGAAAAGTTGGTAAAAGAAAGCTACCCCTAATCCACCTACGCCACCGAACCCCAAACACTTTCTCTCTCAACAGTGGAGGATTTGATTATGAGTCTTTTGTCTTCATCTTTTTGTTTATTGCTTTTGAGAATACATTTCTTCTTTTTCGTTTCTTTGAATTTTGGCCTACAAGTTCTATTGGGGTTGGGTTCCTTGTCCATTCAGATGCATTATTTTCCTCTTTATGTTTAATCATATAATGTCAGTTCTTTCTTTCTTTCTTAAGATAGAGGCATACAAAAAACTGCAATTTGAAAATTTATTAAGTTATGTGGTGTTGGCTCAATTTATATGTGATAAATGGTATGAACTTCGTGTTGGTGTGTATATTCTTTTTGTAACAATTGTTTTCTCACGCTGCAGGTGAAAATATTGGGGATCAAGGAGAGAGCTCATTTATTTTGAACGATCCGATTGGCAATGTTGGATTTCTTCCCTTTGGCTTTGGTACACGTGCCTGCGTTGGTCAGAAATTTATTATACAAGGAGTAGCAACATTATTCGCCTCTTTGCTCACACACTACGAGGTTTGTGGTTAGCTTTTCATGTCTGTTCTTTTATACACACACACACACACACACACACCGCCTTTCATAAATTAACAAGGTCATATTGACTAGCGATAACACTATAACAAGTTCAATCACTAGTTCCGAGAAATAGTAGATGCACTATTTTCTGGATACTTTTTCGATGACTTTATCGATGCTGTTATTTATCTTTCTAACTACTACCATACAGATAGTTGAAACATTTACATTTGAGAGAGATTAAATTTGATAATGAAACATTGTGACTTGTTCATATTTGTAGACTGTACCTGCACTTGCACCCAGCTATTTAACTTATTGCTGGATGCTGAGCCTACATAAATGAACTATATTGAACTGTAGTGAGTCCAATCATCCTGCACAACTTAGATACACAAAAATCGCAATTCCCAAGTTGACAATTCTACATGCTCCTTGTTTCTTAACAATAATTAAAAAAAAATAGATAGATTGAATTCCACAAACAAATTGGTGCTTCTGCTCGAATTAGATTATTAAAAGAAAAAAACAAGTGTTACTTCTCAACCTTGCTCTTGCCTTTTTTTTAGGGAACTCATGAACTCGTACTGTCTTCTAGTACTTTCTAGAATGTATTCAATGATTACACTCAACTTAGTCCTATAATTTAAGCTGTTATCCGGGTTGGTGATTTAGATTTAGTAGTGCTCTCTCCTGGACGGTCTTGTATTTGTCCAAATGAAGGAAGAAAAGAGGGAAGGAGAAACATAAAATTGAATAATACTAAAATAAATGCCTCAATTCTTGACTAATAATAAATGTCATTTTCAGCAGTCATTGAACGATCTGATTGACTATTTCTTCTTCTTTCCTTACGCATTGTAGATAAAACTGCAGTCAGAATCCAAGAATGAGTCGAAGTCATCAACGAACCTGTCCGCATCTCGAATTCTTCCCAATCCGAAGATAGTTTTCGTAGGTAGGAACAGCTGAAGAACAAGTAGCCAAAAGCTCACTCCTCCATAGGAAGGTTGTATCTAATCCAGGTCCATCTCAATTACTACATTTAATCTGAACTGAAATAGTTTTTATGGGGAAGTTCTGCATCTTTTTCCCCCGTGACTCACTGGCTGTCACAAATGGGAGGTTGAGACACATGCTTTTTCCCTCCCTATGTTCATATCATATAGTAGCTCGATCGAGTGCCGCTTTTTTCGCTATTTTATCACTTGTTTTTGAAGCACTCGTGTTCCGGTATTAGGCGGGGCCTCGTACTTCCCCATCTTTAGATTCTCAAATGCGTCTAGAAGTGTCTAAGAGTAACTCAAGTTTCCTCTTTTTTTCTCTCCATAGAGGGAGGGTTTCTTGTGTACTGTGCTTTATACTGAATATTGCTGAACTCAATGCACCATCTGAGTTGCATATGTCTCCAATATCATCCACTAAATAAAGACTCTGTTTCTGTTTTTGTTCTTATGTTTCCTACATTATTTGACACTTGATATTGAGGTGGAATACTATTGAAATATACGTATAGTGGATTGAGGGAATGAGCACATGTCAAGGATCCCATATCGAGAAGGTAAAGGACCTTACAGAGGTTTATATCATAAGTAGGTTACTCCTCTCAATTCCAATTGATTTTGAGATGGAATCCTATTGATTATTGCACCAGGAAAGGTAGTTTAGAGATATTTAAATTGCATTTTTTTTTCTTTTTCATGATAGAAAATAGGCTCTCAAATAATTGGAGGAGACTAGAATAATGTGGTTGGTATTTGTACCGAACAGTTATTAAGGATCACACAAATTTTGAATATATATCCGTGGTTATTAAGAGGTGGTCTTGTTGAGGCACAACGCGAATCTATGAATAGAAGATATATGTGTGCATCTGATCAGTTGCACATTTTGTGATGAGCATACATCCACAAAATTTCAACTTTTTTGGTGGAAATATGTATCTTAATCGATTGATTCATATTCTATTTATCATGATATTGAAAAATAGTTTTAGATATCCTGAGTTTAAATTTTTAGATTGCGGACCTTTGTGATAACAGGCATTAAATTTTTTATTTTTTTTTAATTTTCGACCTTTTGACAGCAGACATTAAAACAAATGTAGGGTTTAAAAGATGATTTTGCTAAAGATAAATAATTTATTATATTTTCTTTTAATGAAAATTTCGTATTATCATTTTAATAAAAGAAGTGGTAATTTCACAACCCTATATCTTATATTTCGTAAATCGTTATTATTTTACTAGGCACTAAAGAAGTGAATTTTACTAATGAACTGAGTTGAATTTTGAGTGACGTGTCATGCATTTAAAATATTTGTATAGTGATAGCACCAATTTCTTTTCAAACATAAGAAACTATTTGTGAACTTTTAATACGTCAAAGATAAAATTGAAAATTTTAAAAGAGTTTGAAATTTATTTAAGCAATTTAACCTAACACATTTGGTTCATGTATTTAAGTAATGATTTTGTATATTTATGTACTATTAAATTATTAGTTCCAAAAGTGTAATTATTTAATCTTTGTAGTTCAAATTAGGATTTAATTCTTATTGTAATTTTTTTTGTTAGGTTTGTTATATATGTAGATCAATAAAACGGATAAATGTATTTATAAAATACAAATAATAATTTCTTATATGATGAAAACTAATATTTAGTTTTGATAATATTTTTACGGTAGAGACTAAGTCATTATAAATTTTAAGGGATGGTTAGAAATATGGAAAAAATAGTAATCAATTTAGTTTTTTCAAATATAGCACTTTATTTTTTAAAAAAAAAACGGAGGTTCAATTTTAAAATGACAAGTTTACCCAAATTATATATACTTATAATATATCTATAATATACCTGTAATATATCCGACTACTGATATATCTATGTAATATACATCTGATATGCTAGTGATGAGTGTTTGATATATTTATAATATGTATGTGATATACATATGATATATTACTGATATTAGTGTCTTTGCAATATTTATATGAGATACATTTAATATACTAATATACTACTGATATGTGTATTTGATATATTATTGATATAAATGAAAATTTTTTGCTAGATTTATAAATTTTAAAAATAGGTAATATATTTTAGAAATACATCGAAGATTTTTTGTTATCAACGATAATTTTTCAAATTTTAAATTACAGAAATTTAATTGTTGCATACTAAATTATAAAATAGTTCACAAATTTAATTTGTGAACGGATTTAAATTAAAAAATGGGCGACTCAACCAATAACCGGTGGGATTTAAATTTGAACTACAAGAAAACGGAAGATTTTTGTACTCGAAAAAAAAAGAAAAGAAAAAAAGATTTAAATGCTTAGCTACGAAGCAACGCTTCGTGGCGCAGTTGCTTGTTTGGCACGAATCCAGATTCTTACATTCGTGGCGCGAAGAGAGAGAGAGAGAGAGAGAGAGAGAGAGGGTTTCAATTAGGATAATCTACCGTTACAGCGAAGGAATTTCACAAAATCGAAAAAAAATGAGGCGATCGTGATCTCTGTTATGAGAAAGGACTCTTCGATTTTGTTTTCTTCATCTACGCTGTTGCTGCTGTTGCTCTATTGGATCGTACTCGGAGGAAACGCATCAGCTCACTTTTGTAGGCAAGAAGACGATCCACTGCTGATGGCGTCCACACTTGGAGGCGTGCACGATTCTCAGGGAGCTTCCAATTCCGCCGGTGTCGAAGAACTCGCTCGTTTCGCCGTCGACGAACACAACAAGAAAGAGGTAAAGATGTTCTCTCTCTGTAGCTTCTATTTGCTTCGTTCTCGGTTCGAGTGGTTCTTTTGTCGGTTCGGTGTGTTTCTTTCTCGAATTTCATCGATTCTCGTTGATGCGTCTGTGCCGTCAGTGCCTGATCTTTCTCTAGTTCTAGTTGTGCTGTGTTATGGACATCTGTGTGTTAGGCGTCATTTACTTCGCAATGGCGGATCTTGTGTTAACGTGCTCTGCCTTCTGATGCGATCGGTTTCTTTCGGAGTTGATAATTAGTATCACGACGTGGTCTACCAGAGCTGCGCGGTCTTCCTCTTGTTTCGTTTGTTTGGTAGAATTGATTATGGTTATATTCTTATTTTTTTTAGATTCTGGATTGCGTTTTTAGGTTGGAGCTGGGGATATGTGTAATGTCTCTTTAGCTTGAAAAAGTTAATAGATCTTTATGGCTATAATTAATTAGAATCCACATTCAATTTTTCAAAAATCTGCTACACCAGTAGACTTGCCGTAAGATGATGACTGTAACGTGATTGCAAGGCCTTATGCCGACCTTCTCTATAATATCTTTTTTAGGCTGATGGAAACTAGGTCAGCGAATGGTCCCTCCGTTTTGGTTATAATTCGTGGAATTCTGGTGACTTCGAGCTTTCAGTTTACCTTCTAGTCACTTTTAGTTACTTAAACACATCTGGATGCCTTCACCAGAAATTGATGTTTCTTCATTTCTCACATGGAATCACGTCCCAAGTATTTGTACATTAATTTTATTTCAGTTTAAAGAGTCCTCTTTCTATCGTGTCCCAAGTATTTGTATATTGATTTTATCAGTATTCAGGAGAAATTTTATTTCAGTTTAATGGGTTCTTTTTCCACAGCTAACTAAGAAGTTTTTCTTTTGACAAGCATCTGTAATGGATTCAAAGCATTGGAAATTGGGTGTACAGAAGCATAGGAGTGTAGTTGTTTGCAATTTAAAATTCCTCTTGTTCCTTTTTTCTGTTTTCATGCAACTGTAATAACACCCGTATACTGGTCACTTGTGTTATACATGTCTATAATGTAAGTATCATCCTACTCCTTTGCAGAATGCACTTATTGAGTTTGTGAGAGTGGCGAAGGCGCAAGAGCAGGTAGTAGCTGGCACACTGCACCATCTCACTCTTGAGGCTGTTGACGCTGGTAAAAAGAAGCTGTATGAAGCTAAGGTTTGGGTGAAGCCATGGATGAACTTTAAAGAACTGCAAGAGTTCAAGCATGCAGGCGATGTCCCTGCATTTACTCCTTCTGATCTTGGTGCAAAGAAAGGTGGCTGACATTCTTTAACTCATTAATACTGTTTCTTTAAGTTTAACTTCAAATATACAACCAATGTCTGGTATGTATAGAAGTCGTGCACTTGATCTTTCTTTGCATGAGCAGTAATTTTTGGTTCAAGTCATTCATTACTTCTGCTTGTTGGCTGATCAAATATAAGGTTATGTTTTTTATCTTTTCTAATTTACTAAAGGTAAAAATTCTTGCACGTGATCCCAGATCCTTGCATATGAATAAACTTGCATTTGGATTGTAGTGCCTATTTAGTGAGCTCCTTTCCTATATCTCATCTATGTAATTGTGGTGAATCGGTGATGGTAGCTCTATTGCAAAATCATAATCCATCGTTAGCATTAGTATTTCTCACAAGCTTATTAGCGCTGTATGTTTGCAACTTTGCGTTATATTCATATAGACGATAAAAGCTGTAATTTATTTGTCATTCTTGTAACTGGTTTGACAGAAAATCAGTGTTATCTTTTCTATATTACTGACCATGGTTATAAATCAGGCGATCATCCGCAGGGATGGAGAGAAGTGCCCCCGCATGATCCTCAAGTTCAGGATGCAGCACATCATGCTGTTCAGACCATCCAGCAGAGATCTAATTCTCTATTCCCATATGAATTGCTGGAGATCATACATGCAAAGGCAGAGGTCAGTGCATTATGGTCCCTTTCATTTTCTGGATTACTTGCTTCTCTCTTGAAATTTCACATGATTGTGGAGTTATGTTTGTTCTTACTTTTCGCGTAACTGAAACTTATCATTTTTATTTTAGATTTTAGACTTGTGTATGATTGACCATAAAGTTACATTATCTGGTTAATTCGGTCCCCTGAAGGCATCAAGTTTGAATTTTCGTAGGACTCACTCAATTATTTACATTGCTTTCACCCATTTCCTTTAGAGCTTTTATGATTACATCATTTTGATTAGCTCAACTTTAAACGGACTGTCGATTCTATCAAACTAAATACTAGTGATACATTTTACCCGAGAAAAAGGTAGGTGTTTTGTTTGTTAACGTATTGTAAAATAGCCAAATTTCGAACTCCAAGATGTTGTTTATTCATTCCCCATGTGCACTTTATGACAAATTTCTGAACATTCTAAATATAATCGCTAATGGATTCTCACAACATTATGAAAACAGGTGGTTGAAGATTCTGCGAAGTTCGATTTGCACCTAAAGGTCATGAGAGGAAGTAAAGAAGAGAAGTTCAAGGTGAAGGTCCATAAGAACAATGAAGGTAACTTCCTTCTGAATCAGATGGTGGCAGATCAGTCTTAGGGGAGTTTGGAATGCGCAATAATAAAGATGAACAATATACAAGTTTTATGTAATGATAAAACATTTGGATTAGTTAAGCTGTAAACTATGCAAACGTGAACCTTGTCTTTTAAACTTAAATTGCTCCCACCCCTCGAGTCTGGGGATGCCTGTGCCATGAAAAATAGTGGAGCTACCCTGTTTGTTAAGTAATGGAACTCTGGTTTACTTTTTTACTCGGTTTGAAATTAGGGTTGACTAGTTTGTGGTTGAATTTGGTTATAATAGGAATTTGGGCTTGTGACTTGTGAAAATTGGAACGTAATATGAGAAGGCAAGGTTTTAACGGCCCTGTGTCAAGGGGAACAAAGAGAACCAAGGGCTTAAAAAGAGAAAAAAGGGTTTAAAGGGGATGGACTTTGTAAATAACAAAGGGAATGTAGTTTAAGGGAATGTAGTTTAAATCAGGGTGGGTGATGTGGGTGATCTAACAAAGGGCTTAAAGGGAACGAGTTTAAATCGGGTGGGTGATCTATTTAGAATTTAATATCTTGTAGTAGGATTAGGTTCCATGAAATATCTTGTAGTAGGATCAGGTTCCATGATTAGTCGTGGTGCGTGCAAGTTAGTTTAGACACAATTTGTGATAAGTCAAGGAGTGTGTAAGTCAGGTTGGATACCGTGATTATAGACACTATTTGTGATTAGTCAAGGAGTGTGTAAGTCAGTTTGGATACCGTGATTAGTCGAGGTGTGTACAAACTATTTAGAATTTAATATCTTGTAGTAGGGTCATGTAGTTCCGTGATTAGTCGTGGTGCGTGCAAATTAGGTTGGACATGCTAGTTTGGATACATGCAAGGTTTTGATCCCTGATTAGTCGAGGTACGCCGCTGGTAAGACACGAAAAATAGAATGCAAGGTTTTACGGAGCAAGTTTTCCTTGGTTTGGAAGGACTTCTGTGGTAGGGCTTGTAGTTTCCACTTTATCCATAGCTTGAAATAATAAAAGTTCTCTTTTGGTTATTTGTGTTTTTTTTCCTTTCTAAATAACCGTTTCGTTTTCATTATAATTTTGACCACAATTTCTTAAGAATGTTCCAACCTTTCTTACAAACACTAAGCCAAAATTTCGAACAAACAAAGATTTTTGAAAAGAACCAAATATTACCTGTTGGGTTTCACTAATTTAAAATATTTGTGAAGGATATAATATCGCAGCTTTAATATTTTAGTACTCCTTTATATGGCTATTAAAGCATGAATAAGCATATAGTTTTGGTTGGATAAAATTCTAATAAAAAAAAGTTCGACTCAATTTAATCATCTTAATTGAAAAAGAAAAGCTGAAACTTGCCTTTCTCGTGATTACAATCTGAGAATCTGAGAAAAAGAGTTTAGTGTTCAAGTTGTTTCAACGATGGATTATGGAGTGTAACTAAGCATTGTTGGTATCCCAACTAAAATACTATAATCTGAAGTAAATTAATTAGGGTTTGACATGGATATAACATCTCAGAAAAAAAAAAAGAAAAAAAAAAGAACAGAAAAAGAAAAAAGGAAAAAAAAGGTACAACCTAGCCTTACCCCAAAGGTTAACACTCTTCACATGGATTACATAATGAACAAGCTATTACTTTCCAACAGCTACAAACCTAATGTTAGATCGATAAACGATTATACTTAGAACATTTATAAAAAAAAAGCGATTTTCAGATGAACAAACTACATAGGGGGCATTACAATCTGTGATGATTCTTCTTATTTTCTTTGTCTACTTTAAAACTGTGACCTCTTTCGTTCCTTCATTCCTTTCTATGTAGTTTGTTTCAAGGAACAGACCTTCTCACAGTGACCAGCCGCCAGGTCACTCCTCTTCATCATAATCTTCCTCTTCTTCCTCCACCCTTGTGCTGCTCAGATGTGCATATTGGAGAGGGTCGATTGCCATTTTGTCCACGAACTCGTCCGCGGCTTTAGTCTCAGACTCGGTGATAGTAGGCCCGGCTGATTCGACGGGCGTGTCTGATACTGCTGCTGCTGCAACAACGGTCTTGGAGTCTCCGTTGGCGATGACGTCGGCATTGAGATCAAAACTTTGGACAGGTTGGTTGGCTTCGCCAACTTCTTTTGATGTTTCGCTCGGCTCGACGTGATGATCCATGTGCACATCTGGGTTGGGGTGGTTCTTGTTCCTGTTCTCTATAGACGAGCAAGGGTCGGCGTCAGGGTTAGTTTGGAAGTTGTCTCTTTCGGCTGACCGAGCAGGCCGTCCACGACCCCGTCCTCGTCCTCTTCCTCTTCCTCTACCGCCGCTGCTGTGGCTCATGTCATGCTGGAGAAAAAAAGGGAAAAGAAATCATTATATCTATCCGGAAGCACTCTTAAGTGACATGCAACTACTAATTCTGAAGCCTTGGATTCTCTGTCAAAGAAAATGCAGTCTCTGGCAGGCTATTTAGTCACCATACATAATAGAGGAAAAAATAATTACCATCTTGCTCTTCTTCAACTCATCAAAATCATTGCCCTCATCACCAAGAGGTTTCCTGATCGGATAGATATTAAGCACGTTTAGTTATATACCAATTGTAACAAAATAGAAGTAGGAAAATTTTAATGTATTATACCTCCTCTTTCTATCATCAACAGCACCATCAGAATGACCATGACCATAATCCGGAACCCGACTAACGATATCCCTCAGAAAATCAAAAACACTATAGCTTTGTACACAGTGCTTTCTGTAATAAAGGTTCAGAAATAATGTTAAGAGAAATCAATATCCAAAAACACAACAACCAGATTTTGGGAAAGAAATGAGGAAGGGGGAACAAGGTACGTATATGGTACCAATTACTATACCACTATCAGATTTTTGGAAAGAAATGAGGAAGGGGGAACAGAGTATGTATATGATACCAGTTACCACCAATAATATTGTAGGGTCACCCAAGGAATTAATAAGTTAGATGCTAAAAGTAAATTCGAAGCAAAAATCTAAAACATAAGATAAACTGTAAATTTCCCGAGTTCAAATGCAAGGCTTTCACAAAACTTCATAAAATAAGTCGGTGAAAATGTTCTCTTACAGGTGCAATGAATTCATTGTCTTTGCTCCCCTTTGTAGAGTAATCTCATATGTACGATCACAGAGGTCTTGCAGGAATAGTTCCAATGCTTTAGCTGGTATTCATGTTCAAGAAACATTAGACAATCATAAATTTCTTATATGGAACATCCATGTCATTGCAGACTACTAAATATCTGTCACATTTACTTACAAACTAAAACGGGCACTGCCAATGCTATCTTTCCAACATCTTCATCTGCTTGCATTATCTTTTTAATTCGAGCCTGTCAAATTATATTATCCATTAGATAACAAGAAACAGAAAATCCAACCTGAGTTCAGGTTCAGTTTAAAGTATGTTCACTTGAGATGAATTATCCTTTCTAAGAGTTGAACTGAAGAAAGTGAGTCAAATTATCCAAAAAGTCGAGCTCTTAGAATATTTCCTATATGTTAAAATTTTGCAAATAACAAATATACAGCAACTCGAATCATCAAGTAAAAGCCAAAAGCCATAATATGCCTAGTTATGTATAGAAGGGGGATTCTCTTGATCCTCAACTACAACTGCCAGGAGAAGAAACAGCAAGAAAAATCTTTAGATCTTAATGATGAACATGACAATCTATATCGACCAACAGCAAGCATAGAATAAATTGCAAGTGTCAAAGTATAACATCCAGCTACCTATGGTAATGTCTGCACATCAGTCTAGATTCGCTACTAACAAAAGGCGAGGGAACCAACTATTAACTCATTTAGTTATTTCTGTATCAATTCATAGCATAATGTGCTACAATTCATCACATGGGCCCCAAAATATTGGGACCATGGATGGTAATATAATAGAAACTGATGAACACCCTTTGGAAGTGAATAAGTGTCCTCGCATTCTACATTGAGATTTTTTTTCCCCACCAAAAACCAAGCTTTGATTGAACAAAGTGAAATAATACAAAAAGATAGAAAAAACCACAGTCCAAGAAGGGTATGTTGCAGTGTTGTTGAGGCGCACCCGGGCGAGAGGCGAGGCGATTTCTCCCAGGTGCGAACGTGTAATAAGAGACCGTGAGAATATAGCGAACGTGTAAAAACAAAAAGCAGCCATCTAGGATACGCATGGCTTCAATATGCACAATTTATGTCACGAGATAAGTTCTAAGGATTGACAAAACAAATTGACAGACATCTAATAAGAGACCTAAGAATCCAAGTAAATTTGCGGATATACATCATTTATAATTTAAATGGAATGATGGAAGTTAGAAGAGTACAGAAAGAGGGAAAGAGGGAGAGACATCGGTCTGTGCCTTCTGTTTGTCCAATGAAGAAAGTATGGTACATCTTTTTTTCTGATGACCCTATGCAAGACAGTGCTGAAATTTTTTGCTAGAAGAATTTAATTTGGCATGGGTTTTTGGCAAGGAGATCGCAGATAACTTGAATCAGCTTCTTTTGGGCCTGTTTTGAATCCTAAAGCTTCTCTCCTGTGGCTTAATGAAGTAAAGGCATTAGTGTATGAGTGTCGAGTGTGGTATGAAAGGAATCTGAGGATTTTTGAAGAAAAGAGGCAGCCTCCTTCAGCACGCTTTGACCTTGTTAAATTCAAGGCCGCAGTGGAGTTCTTTATCTCCTTTATTTAAACATTATTCCCCTGGTTTGATCTATTCGAATTGGGGTGTTTTTTTTGCAACTTTCCGAGTTTTTAAATTTTATTTGTATTTCACTCTTTCGAGAGTTTGTATCTTTGAAGAATTTTGTTCCTTTCATTATTTCAATGAGAAGTTTGTTTCTTGTTAAAAAAACGTAAAGAGGGAGAGACAAGAAATAAACTCATTCAAAGCCCAAAGAAAATACAAAAAACTCCTCCAATTGGCACAATGTAATGTAATTACATAAGCAATTAGAGAGAGTGTAGAAGCACCAAGAAGCGCCCAACAATTTAATCCTCGCCTGAATTTCTTGTCCACGTTCAGCTTTCTCCTAAAAAATTCAGAATAGAAGGAATAAACATCCATTTGGACCAAATGCTTAAAGGTTTGAAACAGAAAACTGGTTCTTGGCATAGGACAACAAATCTACCGTACAGTAGAAAGGAAGTGCCAGAGTTTGCGTTAATTCTTGGGGTTTAGTATCTCGATAACATAATCACATCCTCTCCCTATGCCCTTTTGTCAAGTTGATTTTGGTCAGCTTTTTCTGAGCTCTTGGAGTTGTTTTTCCTCTTCCAAGGCTGTTCTGCTATGTTTGATGAGATTTTCATTCACTCTCTCTTTCATGCCATGGCATGTCTGGTCAGAGAGGAACAGAAGGCTATTTCGGAGAAGGAGAAATAGTGGGAGGATGGTTTGATGTTCACTTCCCTGCCTCACTTTGAGTTTCTTAATGTAACTAGTTACTAAGATTTTTCTCTCAATCACCATTAACAATTTATGTGCTTTTTTTAAATCTGTTTTTCTCTTTCTTTTCTGGTAGCCCCTTTCTATTGGCAAGACCATAGAAAAAAGAAAAGAAATTTACTCTACCTTTGCAAGCCTAATCACTAAGTATTACCCCAGGACAAAAAAGCCATAAATTCAAGTTTTAAAAGCACCACTGTGTCAAAACCAGCCAAAGACATGATGTAAATAAACTCATTTCACAAGGTTACACGGTAATGGATCCATATATTTAATAATATGAATAAAGCGGGACAAGTTGCAGATGAACAAAACTACAGAGTTAACTTAATTGACACAGACAAAGTAATGGAATACATGAAAAGGAAAATTCTCGTCATATCAGAAATACACCAAGAATTCATTTTATATCTGGAATTCGTCAAAACGTTGCACGATACCGACCAGATGATAATGAAAATAAGAAGCAGAGAAAATTAGAAAAAATAATGCACAAGTTATCGGACAAAATTGTACGCCACGATCTCTTCGCAATAGCAGAAATTAACAAACGAAACAATTAGCCCCTTCAATTCATTAGAAACCGAACAGGATTATCAAACCGATCGAAAGAAAACCACGAAAAAAAATGAATAACGAACTTACAGCAGGAAAGCGGGTATCGAGCTTCTTCCTCATGGCGTCAGATTCGAGACATTCAAAGGGATTAAAAAATATGAAAAATGAAGAAACAACAGCTGAAAAATTGCCAAAAACTTCAGCAAAATTCGATTGTCAATGCGATCAATGGACAATCAACACAGAAATCTACCGAAGCAATCTTCTCAGATCCAGGAGAATTTAGGGTTTTTATCATAAATAGCTCTACGATGAAGAAATTAGAAATCGAACCCAGAAATCTAAAAATTGCAAAAGTAGCTCAATTGTTTGTGACCGAAAAGACTAAAATACCCTAATTTGATGACCTGGAAAGGAAAACGCAACTCCTCTTCAAGACTGGGATTTTTATTGTTTAGATTTATTTTAACGGTTCAGATTTTCTGGTAATTAAATATAAATATAAATAAAAAAAATTTCTGTCTTTTTCCATTTTTTGAGTTCAATCATAAATGAGTTGGAACGCTCCAAATATAACAGCAGATTTTTTAAGGAAAAATATTGAATTTTAGTATTTTTATTTGTACTTTCTAACCTTTTTATTTTCAAGTCAAAATTGTTGATGTTACGGTAAATCAATTCAATTGGGTTGATTTAATAATAAATATTGGTGGCTAACTGAGCATAGTTCAATTGACTTAAGCACTTATTTTCGATTATAGATCTCGTGAGTTGAATCTCCATCTCACACGTTGTGATAAAAGATAATAATAATAAATATCGGTAAGTTTATTTTCCTAACATGTAAAACTCAAAAATAATTCATCCACTTATTTTGATTAGATTCTTTTTTAATTTTTAAATTCAATGAAAAAATTGTTGGCATTGACATTTTGTTTTTCTTGAATGGATCTCAATTCATCGCATAATGTTGATCTAACAAGCCACACAAGTAGTAGAAAAAAACGAATTTTAACCGAGCATTTTTCAAAGCTAATCAAATTGAGTCGACTTTGGAAAAAACTACATGCTGATCAAATTGAGTTGTTTCTGGTTGTTTGAGCTATACTTTATGTTGGTTCGATTAAAACATAGAACTACAAAATAATATTTGATTAGGTTCAGTTTTGAATAGGTTTAATTAGTTTAACCAATTTAGTTCCATTTTGGTAAGTTTGATGATCGGTTTGGTCACATAAATCAATTTTAAATTTGGTTTTGATCCAATGATTGAACTAAATCAACGTGCTTATACTTTTAATGCAACTATAATCCTTAAAAAAATCGACAAAGGATTATTTGAAACATTTTATTAACGAGGGGTGAAAGACAACTAAAGGGTAATATGAAAAGTGCTTAGGATGAACACTACACCGATGTTGAATTTGATTGATTGTAGGCATCTCACTAGGTGGGAGCGTCGTTGACGCGTCATATCTCACCACCTCTGCTCGACCAGATCTCAACATGAACAAGGTAGTATCATATCGTACTATCATTTATATTTAATATTATATCATAACCTTGGATGTCACATTACTTTTAATTATAAAATGTACAATTGTCACACTATGTTTTGGAGTCATAAACAAATGTAGGAACTGTCGTTCAAGTTGTGACCCTCCGATGCTAAGTCAGTATTTGGATCAAAGTCAAAAGAGTAAGAGATCAATATGAGTGTTAAATGTCAGGAATTAGCTTATCTCTTGAAGAGTTCTCATTCCCTTCAAATAACGGGAAAGCACTTGATATCGTATCTTCCCAAATTTCAGCTATACCATCAACCATAGTGTAAATTGGGATTCTAGTAGGTCGTGCGGGCGTAAAATCATTTCCTTATTGCTACCGTGTCGTTTAGTCCTACATCCTTTTCCCGAGGTCCTGACCTTCAACAATCATGCCTACAGGACCGCTTGGTCTGGGCTTTTTTCCTCGAGTTTCGCTTCCTATTGGCCTTGATCCATTGGCTTCTGGTTGTTTCTTTCGTAATTTCTTTTAAACCAACTTCTCTCGTGATGCCTCACTATCTCTTTCATGTCCTTTCTTTCTCAAATTTCTTCATCTAAACTATCTCTTTCTACATCGAGCATGTATAACGATCCCTTATTATTTTCTTCAACTCGAGATCATGGAAGGGAATGGAAGAGGAAGAAGTTTCCGTTGATGGAGATTAAAAATGACACTTTAGATATGAGGTATAAATAGTAAACATAATGTTACATCATATTATCAATAACACAAAATAATCCGTCGATAAAAAATAAAACTTCATATACCACAAAGATTCGAAAACACTAAAGACTAAAATTATTTCTGAAGAAAATTGACAAAAATTTATACATCAAAACCACATTACAACTTTTTGAAAGAAAGAGAAATGCTAATTGTGTATTAAATAAGATCTTCAAAGTTGATAGATCCCATCTCATATTGAATTAAAAAAAAAAAAGAAGAAGAAGGAGAAGAAAGAAAGAATTTTTTTTAATTATTTTCCATTAAAAAGCATATAATAAAACAAAATTTAAAGAATAACTTCCAAAGAGGCTCGAATTTCTAAGATGATCCACGGGGCCAGATTTCAAGTATTCTAAAATTAAGTGTTATTATTCCGAAATTAAAGGGAAAGGAAACGGAAAAAACAAAAAAGTAAAAGGATTAGTACTTTGTAAATTGCTATATGCTAAAGTTATGATGATGGCTATGGTTTTTCAATCGGATATCGAATATCCGTTTCCAGAAATTTAAAGAAAAAATAAAAAAGAATCATAAATCAAAAATCAAAAATCAAAAAGGAAAAAGGAAAACGATGTCGTATGATTTGGTAATCGTGCAGATGAATGGTTCCCAAGTCAGTGTCCTTGAAACTTATGAATGCCTCACACGTTTGGTTGTTGTTCTTGTTTGTTTATTATTTACTTTAAATTAATTTTTAATTTATTGTTTGTTTTATATATTTAAAATTATTTTATTTTTTGTCGTGCATTATATTTTGTTTTTTGTTTCTTTTTTTTTTGTCTTCTTAACTTTGAATATTTTTGTTTTATTATTTTTCTAGTCTTTTGAACTTTGCATAAATAGTGATGGGTAGATTCGAGAAAGAAAAAATCGAATTTGAACTCTTTGTTAAAATACATGAAGTTTATAGGTTAGTGACTTAGTGGAGTTGTAGTGTTGATTTAGAGAGAATTTGAAGGGCAGTGGCTTAGGTAGTGGGTTAGTGGTCGGTTATTTACTTTTTCTATAAATACTTGTATCGATTCTCAATTCAATAGAAGTTCTTCCTTTATACCATTTCTCTCTTGCTTCAACTTTGTTGTTCTTTTCGTTTTCGTTACAATTAATGCATAATACTGACCTAGCAGAATTATCAAAGTTGTAGCAATTGGATTTGATAGAACATGCAAAACATAAAAGAATCCATATTGGTGTGGTGTTAGATACAAATTTTGATGCTTAAGCTACATTCAAGTTTGTGTTGAGCTTAACAAAAATTAAGATTTTGTAACGTACTTTGATTATGAGATTTTTTCCTGTTTATTTATAAAAGGAAAAATATGATGAAATCTTCTATATATATATATTTTAATTCTTGAAATCTTAGACCTTCAAAAGAAGGGAGAGGAGATTAATTTTGAGAGCTCATCTAGTTATGTCTTGGGCACAAGGGACTTTGAGGCTTAGCCCTTGATCTCATAGGTTGGTTAGCCCTTTAGGACTATCCCACAGGCTGCTCGGTTGATGTGGTTCTGCCTCTCGAACTCATCATGGATCTACACTTACAAACTTCGCGTATTCCACTCAATAGCCAACGCTTCTCCCCAAACCCCCTCGGAGATCACGATGTGCAACCTGTGTACTAGATTCTCATGGCTCGACTTTTTATATTGTTTTTAAGTTTTAGCATTTGCTTAATTGGAGTTGTCTTACTTAACTTTTCTATAGTTTGTTCGTAGATCGATGCTTTATTTCACTCATAATATAGATGGTAGAGTACTTTTTTTCTTCGAAAAATGAGAAAATGTCTCTCTCTCGAAATTATTTCACCGTAGTTAACTTATCATACGAAGTAGGATCATGTATTAGTCTGCTCACACCTTCCTTTAAGGTCATATTTGAAAATAATTATATTTCATTCCAATTGTCCTTTGCTTTCTAAATTTGTCAAGGAATAGAGATTGATCTCCAATTTGTGGAACCCATGTTAAGATTTGAAAACCATTCCTATCAATTCATTAATTTCTTTGAGAAAGATAGAGAATTATATTCTCATTCTTTTATTTTAGTGGGTCTCTCACTACTTTTCAAGAATATAATATGAGGACCAACATTTCTAATTTTCGATATTACAAAGATTTATTATTAAATACACATAAAGAAAGTCGACCTTTGAAAACCCTAGATTATGAAGAAAGAGGATTATTCTTGTACTAAAAAAGAAAAAAAGAAAAAAGAGGATTATTTTTTATAATTATTTTCGGATATAGTTAGCTATCTTATTATTATTATTAATTTATCCTTTAGTTCGAAATTTTTGTGGGTCCTACATTAATTTAAAATTTAATCTCAAATTTTGTTAAATACAAAACTGGTGGAAATTCCAATCCAGATTGGGAAATTGAATCTCATATGGTAAATTTGATATTTTTTTTTTCTTTTTGCACTAAATATCGCACAAAGAACTCTAACTTATATTAACACCATAGACCATATTGGAAAAAAAGATCTCATTCATTGCTCTAGAAAAATTACCCTTTTCTTTTTTGTAGCTCGTTATTGGTAAAACAGTTTTTAATAAAGGTATCTATTTAAAAATTTTAGGTTAAAATACTTTTCCGTCTGTACTTTTAGTCTTGGTTAATTTTAGTTACCGTATATTGAAAATGTTCATTTTGGTCTATATACTTTTAACTTTGTTTATTTTGGTGTATATACTTTTACTTTTTAAAAATGGATCATTTTAACCCCCTCTTCGCAAGATTTTAACATAAACTTTTTACATAAGGAAAACTATTTAGTATAAAGTAATGTTTACATTTTAAAAAATATATTGATTGTAATGTGGTGTTGAAATTGTGATAGAAAAAATAAGATTTAAAATGAAATGAAAGGACCAAAACGGTCACTTTTAAAAAGTACACGAGATCACAATTAACATTTTCAAAGTACAGAGACTAAAATAAACCAAAAATTGAAGGTACATGTATTAAAATGAAAATTGTAAAAATATAAGGACTAAAATGAACTAAAACTGAAAATACGGGGACTAAACTAGTATTTTAACTAAAATTTTATTATCATACTAAAAAAATAACAAAAAAAATTGTTATCATTGTCTATTTTATCCGTTTATACACATAACATTTATGTCTACATAAGAAATTATGACATCTTTTTCAAAAAAAAAAAAAAAGAAGAAGAAGAAGAAGAAAGAAATAAAGAAGAAGTTATGACATCTACAATATACTTTGCCATAATTCCCCAAAATTATTCTTCTGTTGGTTTCAAGCATGACTATACTAAACTTGGTATTTCTAGTAATAAAATCTATATCATTCTTTTACCAATTGGAATATTATTTCAAAACAAATCAAATGGTCAATTGTTCAGGAAGGATAGTAGAAGATACTGATAGTCTTTTTAATTACCGATCTTGATAACTTGTGTAAACCATCTAACTTACTTAAACTGATATATAAAATAGTTCGAATAATTTTACTAGAAAAAAATATAGTTAATAGTATTATTTAGTCATTGTTTATAATTTATTTCAATAACTATTTTACAAAAGAATTAGAGGTTTCTAAATCTGACATACATCTATTAGCAATTAACTTCAAATATTTATTTCATGCACTTAGTTTTTAGAATATCATATAAAAGATATAAGAGTAGGTAATTCAAACCAATATTTTAGAAAAAATAAAAACATCGTAACCACTAAACTATTACTTGAGTTCTGTTTTCAATGAACAAAAGAAATTTATAATATAAATTTATATTAAATAATTTATTAAATGCAATTGATTACAAGCATCAAAAACTTTTTGATCCAAATATATATATTAATTGATTCAACTATGCTTAGACAGAAGATTAAAATAAAATTTAAGTTGAAAAAAAAAGTTCGAAGAGGAAATAATTTAAAAACAATCTGAAAAAAAAAGGTATTGGAAAAATGAAATTTAAGGTAAAAGAAAATGGATTAAGCGACGGGAAAAAAAAATGGAAATGGAGGAAGTTCCGGTCGGTTGGTGGAAGAAATGGTGTCCGATGGATCCAGTGAAGTTCCGCCTCAGTTCCCGCTCTTCGCAGAATCGTTCAATTCTCTACCAATTCAATCCTCCATGTTTCAATTTCAACCAATTTCATCTCTCTCCTCCTTCTCTTCCGGATCGTCGTTTCAGTTTCCACTCTCTCCCATTTTCCCTTTTCCCAAATCTCCATCTCTCTCTCTTTCTCCTGAGTTTTTCCGCATTCTACATCATTCGCATTTACATTTTGGTTCTGACCCATTTGGGGATTAAGCTTTGTTATGGATGATCGGATTGAAGATGATGATCGGGAGGCGTTGGCGGGGTTGAGCTCCGTCCCTCCTCCTCGGAAGGCTCATTCTTACAGTCAGCAGCTTCGAGCTGCATCCGATCAGAAGCGTCACCAGATACGCAAGCATAGTCTGGATGAGGACCAGATTCCAAAGGTTATGGAGTCGTATTATGATTCTTCTGATGATGATTTTCTTCCCTATTCGACGTCGTCGGCTGTTGGAGGTGATGAATTTCTCTCGCAGAGATTGGACCAGAATCTCTGTATGGACGGCGGCGGAGGTATCGATGACTCTCGGCAATCGCAGGCATTGGCGGAGTTCGTCGGGAGCGGTGGCACGACGGGTTTTTTCAAGGTTCCAATTCGCGCCGCCGTTCATCCTGGCCGCCCGACGTGCCTGGAGCTGAGGCCACACCCATTGAGGGAGACGCAGGTCGGGAAATTCTTGAGGAACATCGCGTGTACAGAGACGCAGCTGTGGGCTGGGCAGGAGTGTGGGGTGAGGTTCTGGAATATTGAGGATGCGTATGAACCTGGTAGTGGACTGGGCGGGAGGGTGAGAAGGGGCGATGAAGATGCTGCCCCTTTTTATGAATCCACCAACACCTCGCCCACCATGTGTTTGATTATTGACAATGGAAATAGATTGGTGTGGAGTGGACATAAGGATGGGAAGATCAGATCATGGAAGATGGATCAGTCTGCGGATGATATGCCTTTCAAGGAGGGGCTTTCATGGCAAGCCCATCGCGGTCCCGTTCTTGCCATGACCATAACTTCTTACGGTAAGCGGTTTTCCCAAGAAAAGTCAAAAGGGGCATGTTAAAATTGGAAAATGAGAGGCCACTCGACTGACTATTTTATTGTCCACTGTTAGTCCTAAATATTTGCAAATTTCTATAGTGTGCTATGATTTTCTTTGTCCTAGAAATTCGACAAAAAAAACCAGGAAATTTTAGTGATGACATGAATGTAGGAATGGGAGAAATCAAATGATCCCACACCCCATCTGGTATTTCTTCAATATGAGTTTTACTATGGAAAAGACTGGGGTTGAAGATCTTAGATTCATAATACCACCATTTTTCACTTTTCGTATGAAATACCTTATTCTATAGACCAATTAATGTGATTAAAAGGTATTACGAGTTACAAGCAACTTTTCGTCTACTGATTTTGACTTACTATATTCACTTTGATTTCACAGGTGATCTGTGGTCAGGCGCTGAGGGTGGTATTATTAAGGTCTGGCCATGGGAAGCAATTGAAAAATCTCTTTGTCTTTCATCAGGGGAAAGGCACATGGCTGCTTTACTTGTAGAGAGGTCATATATTGACCTCAGGAGCCAAGTAACAGTCAATGGTGTTTGTAGTATATCTTCTCAAGACGTAAAGTGCTTGGTATCCGACAATGTTAGAGCCAAAGTTTGGTGTGCTGGGGCTCTATCATTCTCACTGTGGTAGTTATTCACTTCAGATATATATAATTCTCTGTTAGGCTATTGTAGTTCAATGGTAATATCAAATCTAAAAACTTTTGTGAAAATAATCTTAATTAATCAATATATATTGGGGGAAAATGCAATTTTTACCCTTGAATTAATATGGTTGTTTTAATTTATACCCTCAACTTTATATTCAGATAAGTGTTGCAGCATGATTGACTTATTTCATCATTTTTCTTATCCCACACCACCCTCTAAACTAATATAAGTGTGGAAACATTCACATCATTGTTACTTCTGTAAATTTTTCATTTGCGAGGGTATGACCGAATTCTTTAATGAGTGTATGAAAAAGGAATAGGAGTTATTGTAAAGTTAAAAAAAAAAAGGAAAAGAAAAGAGAATTATAAGCTAAAACATTTGAGAACTAATGGCAAGCTAAAAGAGTTGACAATTGAGTTTACATTGCGATGCCAAACAATCATTTAATAACAATAATAAAAATCACTGTTCTATCGCTTATTCATGCAGACGTGTTGTTTAGCCCCACCATTGTGTTTGTTTAATCTTTTTTGTGCCTTGTTGATCGGTTGATAGAGGAAAGAACTACTTATTTTGTAAAATGGATTTCTTTCTCCACTTAGGGAAGTAGAATTGTCTTATTGTTTAATAATTAGCATTTTAGAAGTGAACAAACATTATGAATGAAAACCCACATTTTATCCCATTTCTTTTCTTTAGAACGTTCCAAATTGTGTGTAAGAAAGAGAGAAAGAAATGAGCTCCATTCTAACTTTTTACGCTACAGGGATGCTCAATCAAGGGAGCTTGTAAAAGTTTTTAATGTCGAAGGTCAGACTGAGACTCGAGTTGATATGCTAACATCCCCTCAAGATCAAGCAGTGGAAGATGAGATGAAAGTTAAATTTGTTTCCACATCCAAAAAAGAAAAACCACAGGGCTTTCTCCAGAGGTCACGAAATGCTATAATGGGAGCTGCAGATGCTGTTCGTCGGGTTGCAAAGGGAGCAGGGGCATTTACAGAAGATATGAAGAGAGTAGAGGCAATAGTGATGGCCAAGGACGGCATGATTTGGAGTGGATGTACGAATGGCATGTTAGTGCAGTGGGATGGAAATGGAAACCGGTTGCAAGATTTTAACCACCACCCTTATTCTGTCCAGTGCTTCTGTGCTTTTGGGACACGGATGTATGTGGGTTATGTGAGTGGAGTTATCCAAATAGTGGATCTTGAGGGAAACCTAGTTGCAGGATGGGTTGCTCATAGTAGCCCTGTGCTAAAAATGGCTGTTGGTGCAGGATATGTTTTTAGCTTGGCTAGCCATGGTGGAATTCGTGGATGGAACATGACTTCTCCAGGACCTCTTGATAACATAGTACGAACAGAACTGGCTGCCAGAGAGACGTCATACACAAGAAAACAAAATGTCAAAATGCTGGTTGGCACATGGAATGTTGGACAAGGAAGAGCCTCTCATGAAGCACTGATGGCATGGTTGGGTTCTGCTGTCTCGGATGTTGGCATTGTTGTAGTTGGATTGCAGGAAGTAGAGATGGGTGCAGGTTTCCTTGCCATGTCTGCTGCAAAAGAAACTGTAAGGTCTTCTGCACTTTTTGATGGTGTATTGAAGTCTGATTGTTGTTAAGCATGTCCCTCACCAGGGTTGAGAATCTATGTTTCTAACATCATGATTTAGGTGGATCAATAACGGAGATTTCATTCGGAAGAAATTGAATCCTTTTTTATCAACTAACCCTAAAGCTTGTAATCTTCGAGATGTTAAGCTTGTGATGACGAAATATTTAGCTAACTTTTGAAATCAAATTCTTTATGATGGAACTTACTAAGAATCAAATTCTTTACTAATGACTTGTATGTATTGTTCTCATTTTATCTATGTTTCTTAGCTGTGAACAATTTTGTTCCATTATTGCCATGTGTATTTCTCACCTGCATGATAACTGGTTGACATTCTGATTATTAACGATTTTATCATCCTTCAAGTTCTTTATACACATGCTTTTACAGGCATCCAAGTTTTGCTGCCTTTGCCAGAAAAGGGAAAATGAAAAAGAAAAAACAATTGTTGCCTAATTACATTATGTAAACTGCAGGTAGGACTTGAAGGCAGTGCAGTGGGACAATGGTGGCTGGATACCATTGGAAAAGCCTTGGAGGAGGGGACAACTTTTGAACGAATGGGTTCCAGGCAACTGGCTGGCTTGCTTATTTCTCTTTGGTAGGCACTGTAATTTGAACATTATATTTAGAAATTCTTTTGTAATATCTTGAATAAGTTGTCAGTTCTACCATACCAGCTAATTGGAATTCTATGTTACTTCTCACATATTTGTACGGATTACTTTCTAATTGCATATGTTGATATTTAATGTCAGGGTGAAGAAAAATCTTAGAACACATGTTGGAGATGTTGATGCTGGAGCAGTTCCTTGTGGTTTTGGTCGTGCAATCGGTAATAAGGTTTGTTTATCTTTCAGAAGTTTGTTAGTTTTCATATATGAAAATTAGTAATTACTATTTCCATCGACCAGATAAGAAAACAGAAAAACTGTCTCTTCCTCTCCTCAGATCATCAGTTCCTTAAAATGTACTTAATTATAATATCTTGAATAATCTGCTTTTTGTGCACCCTGAAGTGGCTGTAGAACTATCAAATCTGACCGTTGTCAGACATCTTTGAAGGTTCCCTGAAACTGAATGTTTGTGGAGTGCTCTGACTTTGAAAGAAGTCTAATTAAGCGGCCTTAAATTTATCAAGTTGACATGTGTTGATAATTTTAAACATCAGGGTTATTGTATGTAAACTTGTTGTTAGAGAGTGACAATGATGAAGCATTGGAATATTTTAGGTCTTATCTTTTTTACTTCGACATTTCATTTTCCCTTTGAGATTGCAGTGGTTTGGTTCGTAGAGATGCTTCAATTATTGAATTGACTTCTTTTAGTCATCAGTTTTTGTTTTTCACGTGGTCACCGGTTCCCAATATATGACTTGGTTAAAACTGATCCAACAGGGAGGTGTAGGTTTGAGAATCAGAGTCTATGATAGGATAATATGCTTTGTGAACTGTCACTTGGCTGCACACTTGGAAGCAGTAAACCGTCGTAATGCCGATTTTGACCACATCTATCGAAACATGGTCTTCAACCGGTCATCTAACCTTCTAAATACTGCAGCTGGTATGGTGCCATACCTGTTTTTGTCTTGCTCTCTTGCCTTCTCCACATATTTATTTTGGCTGCTTTACTCTTCTGGCTTGCCGTTGGCCCTCTCTGTTGCAGCTGGTGTTTCAACTTCTGTTCATACGCTTCGGGCTACAAATGTACGTCTTTGGTGTTTAATACATCAGCATTTATTTGTTACTTTCCTTTTTATTACCACCCACTATGGTTATCTCTTGCTAGTGTTACATGCAATTGTCAATTTAGGTTCCAGCTGTCAATACTGAAGAACCAAAGCCCGAGTTATCTGATGCCGACATGGTTGTTTTTCTTGGTGATTTCAATTACCGGCTCTTTGGTATATCGTATGATGAAGCACGAGACTTTGTTTCCCAGAGATGCTTTGACTGGCTTAGGGAAAAAGATCAGCTTAGGGCTGAGATGAAAGCTGGGAAAGTTTTCCAAGGCATGCGTGAGGCACTCATTAGATTCCCTCCAACGTACAAGTTTGAAAGGCACCGGCCCGGCTTAGCAGGTATACGGCTATGGAAAGCATCAGATCTTTCCAACTACTGGTGGTTTGGATTTAAAGTATAGGATCGGGGAAGTTTCCATCTAAACAAATTCAGCAATCTATCAATTATCATTCATGTTTATGAATCTGATCAATAATTCCCTCAATAGGTTCATCATGTTATTTGTGGTTAAATTTGTCAACATTCTTCATATACCTTTTCCAGGATACGATGCTGGCGAGAAGAAACGAATTCCTGCCTGGTGTGACAGAGTAATATATCGCGACAATCGATATGCTCCAGCGTCTGATAGTACTTTAGAATGCCCTGTAGTATCATCTGTTTTATTGTGAGTATGTGCTTTTGGAGCAGTTTTCTGTTGTTTCCAATCATAATTTTTTTGGTTCTGAGACTTCTATGCACCCACAGGTACGAAGCGGTCATGGAAGTGACTGACAGTGATCACAAACCTGTCAGATGTAAATTCAATATTAAGATTTCCCATGCTGATAGGTCAGTAAGGAGAAAAGAGTTCGGGGATATTATTAAGACTAATGAGAAAGTGAAATCTATTTTTGAGGAGTTGTTATACATTCCGGAAACCATTCTCAGCACCGACACTATAGTTCTGCAAAACCAGGAGACATCTGTTTTCTCCATAACCAACAAATGCGTGAAAGATGTGGCTACTTTTAAAATTATCTCCGAAGGTCAATCCACTGTCAAGGAAGAAGGCAATGAGCGCGATTATCATCCAAGAGGCGCCTTTGGCTTTCCTCGGTGGCTTGAGGTATATTGTCTTATGACTCTTAGATGTAAATGCCAATGCAATTTTCAGAAACCAAACCATTCTTGGCCTGGGTACCATTACCAATTACCATATCTAGAGAAAGAATACAGACACAACAGCATATAGAAATTTGGTTTTGGACCGATCTTATCCGATCAAGTGAATGGAAGGATAACTAGGTTTTGTAGAGGATTTATAATGATGCTTGATAACACACTTTGTTTCTTTATCCAACATCCAGCTGAGTATTGCATAGTTTACATTATGTTCATGGTTCTCCTGGATTCCTGCAATATGACAAGAATGCAACTAATTTTAGGACATTTAAACCTCATATTGTTAGATATCAATGATTCAAATTATATACGCGGTCGGGTCGGTCCCCTTTACATTTAAGGCAGCTCCAATGCATTAGGCTCCTGCCAGGATTTTTTTTTGGCCCCCTTTTGGAAGTTCTATGGTGTCCCTTCTAAAATATGATTGTACAAATCACAATGAGCCTTTCTTCCCTGAATGTTTCTCTTACTCTTGTGTCATTTTAACTGCAGGTAACACCAGCTGCAGGAATAATTAAACCCGAACAATCTGTCGAGATATCGGTGCACCATGAAGAATCCCACACCCTGGAAGAGTTTGTTGATGGCATCCCACAAAACTGGTGGTGCGAAGACACACGAGATAAGGAGGTTATGTTAACTGTCACTATACGTGGAAGTTGCTCGACACGATCACACAATCACAACGTCCGCGTGCGCCATTGCTTCTCAAACAAGACACTCCGCGTTGACTCTAAATCCAGCAGCACCAAAAAAGCTTAAAAGATTCTTTGATTCTTTAGCGATTTTTCTGATTTGGTCCCTAGCTTCCTACGCTCGAGAGACCGATGATACTACGAGTTAGGTAATTGCGTATTTTCAACATCTCTTAGGAAATCGAATTGCTGAGGGATATTTTGCTACTTTAGCTATAACCAGTATGCATCTTTTATGTAAATAAATAGCCTGGTAACTGTTTTAGTCCCCATCTTAGTACAGGTGCCACTATGCTCACATTACACTCAAATTCTCAGATTCTTTCTCCAGTAAAAAAGATAACTGTAATTTATAGATCATTTTTGCTTCAAGATTGTACAAAGAGATTCAAAAGGCATAGAACTGGTTATCTGCACAATTAGTGAGATATCTCCTACTGCCCCTTTTTTTCTGTTAAAGTTTTTCACCAATTTTGCCATTTGAGACTCTGAGATAGTAAACTTCTAATTGATTTAGCTCAACTCGATGTGTTACTGCAATAGATGCTCGAGTGCAAGCAGGTTCCTTTTTGGCCAAAACCGACGTATCGGTTCATTTAACTAGTTGAAATCGTTCTTTTGAAAATTGAGCCAATCCATTCAATTGCTTGGCTAAGAACTGGTTGAAACCGTAGCTAAACTGAACTGAATTGACCAGCAATTTTTTCAATTTTATACTTTAGAAAAACAAATTAACTAAGAATGGCATTTTAAATTGACGGAATTGAATAGGTTTAATCAGTTTTGAACACTTTTGCTTGAATTAACTCTATTGTACTTGTCAATA